>JAFBJR010000112.1:1858308-2142800 GCA_016785285.1 Brachirus orientalis | reverse complement strand
TAAGAGTAAAGAATAAATAGAGGCAAGTCCACCTTGGTTCTCAGCAACTTTTTAAAAGCGCTGAAATAATTTACACCTCTAATGTGTCATGATCCATCAGTCCACTCCATGTTTTAACTGTGTGCAGGAGTGGCTTGGCACTGGATGATTGTACACACCTGTGTTTGATTGCCTTCAATTACCAGCTGCATTAAGACCTCAGTGGTTCAGCTGCTTGTTGTCACAGTGTTTGGTCCTATGCAGTGGTACAGCCCGCACATCTAGGCTGGCCAGCAAATACTTGTTTGTCATTATAGATGTTCTAAATGATCGTTTCAGCACCGGCATCATGCGCATACATTTGTATGCTTCTTAATGTGCCTCCGCTTGTAGCTCTGATTGAGTGTCATATGAAAACATCCATAATCTAGGAGGAAGCGTTGTAAGTGAATAAAAGGACCTGAAAATAAATTCAAAAAGAAATGGAATGCCAGTGCAGAAAATTTTAAATGAAGATTAGTTTTCTTTCTTGGTTAGAAAAGCAAAACTTTGGCAGTAACATTTTTTTTGGCAAACTGGAAAAAAGGAGGTATTAAAGTTGATGAACTGACTTCACTGCATCCAGTTAACATTCTGTCACTGAAAGTTGTGTCTCAAATCATCATAATGTCATCAAAATGCAACACCCAATTAACAACCAGTCTCACTCCAGTTGCACCTGTGCCAACAATCCAATTAGTGTTCATGTATAAATGTGGCTTCAAGTGGCTTTTACATTTTTGTGTCTGTGCACCGACTTCTCTGTATACATTTCTCTGTATAGACACAGGTGAAATTACATATGTACTGTACATTGATGTCATCATCTCCATATCCTCGAGACCAAATGTCAACAAAGTCTTGTTTGTGACATCTACCACTATTAATCTGCGTCTGGTAAGTGCTGTTTCCATCAAACATTGTTAACTTCCTACAATTTTCCTTGAAGTGGGTAATTTGAACAGAAGACCACTTGTGATAAGTGCTATTGTGTCCTAGTTGGACGGGATTAGTTTTACATGGAGAGGTGGGGTAAAGTAATTAAATCCAGAGGTTCTCAGTGATTAGTCCCGTCCTAATATGTCATGTTTGTAATCATTACTGGGCAATGACAGTAAATATTACTGCTACTTTTCTTCTTGGATAAATAAATAAATATTAATCCAATGCAAACAGACCAGCAGTAATTATGTGGATAAATATTCCATCATACTGTATTCTGTTTATAAGTACTTTTCAAGCATGGGGGCACTTGAAAAAGCATCCAGTTTTGTGCTAGGTGGTTGGGTAAGTCTGTAGAAAACATTAGCTGTTTTCAGCAAACGACAAACACCATTCTGAACCAAAAGGGTGAAAGCATTTGTCAGTACCACAGGAATTCTGATTGCTTTAAGTAAAAGCCTATAGTACAAGAAGCACAAGCATGACTGCAACCCTGATTGCAGGTCAGGGCATCCAGGTAACAATACATGCTCCTTGTCCCAGCCTTTGCATAGTCCATCCATGCTCTGGGGGAACCAGACTCACCAGGATGACATGCAGATCCAAATCTTGGCCGCCATATGTCTAGTTTGTCAGGAAGATTTTGTAGAGTTGAGGTGCTATGTCCTGGTCCAAGAACCACACAGTCCACACAGTTGAGAGAATCCTGCCCCAACAGATTAGCTTCTACTCAAGAGGACCTTGTATCCAACCCCCATCCCCCCCCCCCTTTATCCCCCCCCCCCCCCCCCCCCCCCCCCCCTTATGCTCACAACTCGGGTTTTATTGCTGCTGAACCTGATCATTTCAGTTATAACAGTTATGGAGCATCATTGCTGGTGACTGTGAGCATTCAGTGGATGGAGGCTGGTCTGGTATGTTCTATATTCTGTTCCTGTGGCCAGGGTTTATTTGCAGATGCTGAGGAAGTTATGGAATGCCCATAGTGGAGCCTAAGTTTAATGCAGGCTGCTACTGACTCCCATAACAGTTCCAATTTGCTCCAGTGTCTGAAACTGGAATTCCAGCCTTAAGGTGTTTGCCACTGTCAAGAGGCTTTCCTTCAAAAGGTTGAATAAGTGATGTCTCTCTATTTGGGTTGTGCAATTGAGGAGGACAATGGTTACAGTTGCCTCCTTTATGGGTTGGTGAGCAATATGGGTGGGCAGGGTGGCACTTAGTGTCTCCAAACCTCCTTGGATGGATGAACACATTGTCTTGACAGCAGGTGACCCTTTGGCTTCAGTTGGGTGTATCTAGCCTCCTAAGATCAGACGTGACTTTGTTGAAATATGGTTTTGAGGATAAGGAGTTAATGGCATCATTCAAGGTGAAGACTGTTGATAGTGATCATCGTTTGGTTTGACAAAGTACACTTGTCAGTTTGTGTTTAGAGTTTTGAGAAATTTTCTGACTTTCTGTAAATGTGTTTAAAGATTTGGGGAAACTGAAATGTAAAGCTGCTCCATATAACTGCAATATGAAGACATGGCCACTGAGAGGCAGTGTTGTTTCAACCAAATGGCTGATGGTTAAGGAGAAGGCCATTGTTGTGTACATCATGGTAGTTTAAAAAAAAACTTTAATAAGTCACAATAAAAATATTATACAGTGTTTAACACATTTATGACAACCACCCAAAGCCACAGCTGCCCTTAATTAACAGCTTTAATAATTAGTAATTTAATACACCTTTAATACCACTTAATGCTAAAATATGATTATTATTAAATTTTCAAATTTACAGTTTTACAAAAAAGAGATAATTATTTATTGGGTAAAATGTCAAATTATAGTTATTTATTTAATTCCTCAAAAGAAAAAGTAGTTCTAATGAATGACTGTTATGTTGATTAATTTCTAACTTCTCAGAGAAAAGCCCAGTGAATTGGCTCAATTTTGAGTTTTAAAAGCTGAATTCAGCTTGTTACTCACCAAATAAATAACTTTTTCTAATTTTTGAACAAGTTTTTGAAAGATTTATAAATATTTACAGTAGGTTTTCTCATTTTCATGACAAGTGGTCTAATAAATGTAAGCACTTCTCAAACATTACCAGTTTGTGTTATCTCGACATACTGTACCTTTATTGATCCTAAAACAGAAATTATTGTGCACTTTACAAGTCTGATGATGATGTCAACATTAGACTTTAACAAAACTGACTCATGCTGTTTTACTGATCAATTTCAATTATGTAGTTTTATATCCTAAAATGCAGGGCTGTGAGGATTTTTCCATTACTTTGAGTCTTCAGATATAAATGTGTACAATCGACGAACTTCACTGTACTTTTTGAACACATTATAATTTTGTTTTTGTATGTGCACTTTTTATGAAGCCATCTAATTTGGTGTAATACAATTCTACTGCATCACCTCCAGAGGGCAGTATGTATGTAACAACATTCTAAACTGAACATATTTACCAAAGATGTCCAACAGATGGTTCTATATATAATTACTGGTGTTAGATTTGATTACTAATTTATTAATCCATTAGTGATTAACTTTTAAATACATATGTAATGTCTGTTCTATTGAATTTATGATCTAATGAGTTCACACAATGCTGATGGAGTCTTTTATCTCCAGACAACTCTCTCTGTTTCTCAGTATAACGGTGTTTGGATCTCATGTTGCCTGGGGACATCCAGGACATCCTGACTACACACAGGAAGTAACAACATGGTGCTAGTAAAATGACTGCTGTTTGAATGTAAACAAAAGGAAGTGCCTACAAAAGGTTAACTCTTAAACCTTAACTCTTAAAAAACAATTTGACAAAATAAAAGCTTCTTGTTCCTACCTGCCCATCCCTGCCCCTGGAGTCCTTCAGTCAGGTCTGATAGTATTGCTGGACAGAGCCTGTTTTCAAATGGATGCAGCATATAAATAATGATGCACAGTTTCTGTTCACAAAAAACAAACAGAGGCAGAATAATAACACCAAGGACAACTCACACCAACAGTTAGGCACATTGTGTGTGAATCAGAAAAAAAACATTGGTTTTGTCAGGAAACACATTCCACAGATAAAGGAAACTGTCTTGTGGATACCATTAGTTTTTACTTTTTTTTGTCAGTGTTCTGACACCTCTTGTGGATGTAGTATGAGGTGTTTCTGTATAATAAAGATAAAGAACCACAGAGTGGGGATTTCTTCACAGAAAGCCTGCGCCTTACTCACCTTGCTCTTTACCGTAATGTCCTGCTACACACTGCTGCCCCCCCCCCCCACCCCCGCCCCCCCCCCCCCCCCCCCCCCAATCCCATCAGCAGGTGCATCTGATGTCACACTGGGTATAATGAGTGTGAGGAAGGTGTTTGTAAGAGTGAATAAGGATGAGGCAATGCAAAATTTAAGGGTGTATGTGTGCGCGTGTGTAAGAGTTCCTCAACACTCCCCCCTCCGCCCCCCCCCCCCCCCAATCCCATCAGCAGGTGCATCTGATGTCACACTGGGTATAATGAGTGTGAGGAAGGTGTTTGTAAGAGTGAATAAGGATGAGGCAATGCAAAATTTAAGGGTGTGTGTGTGCGCGTGTGTAAGAGTTCCTCAATGCAGTGTATGTGTGGTGGGGGGTGGGGGGTGGGGGGTGGGGGTGCAGATGGGAGAGACAAAGAGAGAGGGGGGGTGGGTAGTGGTGCGATGGATGGTGTGCGGTTGCCAGGCAACAATTGATAACCAAATCCCCAAGCATCCTGCTTGTGTTGCCCTGCCCTCCCTCCAGGCCTGAATATCCCCCCCCCCCCCCCCCCCCCCCCCCCCCACACACACACACACACATACATAGCGTTTATGCTCTTTAAAATTAAAAATATAACTTTTATTTTGTGTCCTGCAGTGGCATGGGAGCTCATATATTCTATAAAATTCATATCATTACCACTTTGGTCTACATACAGTACATGTGTGCATTTATATCTTCATTGCATAAATTAATTCAAAGAACAGAAGCAAAAGCACAAGATATAAGACATGACAAGATAAGATATTAGTCCCTCAGTGGGGAGATATGTAGGTTACAGAAGCAAAAAAGATAATAAATGCATTAATGCATTATAATTACCAGGAAAGACACACAGAAAAATATTAAATGAATAATAATAATCAATACGTTGTAAAAATATGTACAACGTGGAATAGCAAACAAACATAACCAAAAAAAAAGCACAGCAAAATCAGAGAACACCAATATGAGAAACAAAATAAAGGACACAAATTTGTATGTTTTAGCACCCTGTTCTTGACTTAACCAAAGCCAGTAATTTCTTTTTTTTTTCTTTGGAATTCCTGAAAGATACCCAAAAGAAAGTAATATAATGTTTTGATGTATGTTTATTTAAAGTATGTTTCTATTGCATTCTAATACTTTCATATTTGGACTGGGGGAAAAAAAAATAAAAATATATACCCACCAGTTTAGTCTTGTAAAATACTTCCATGATTGATGGTGCTGCAATTTATTGGGATTTTTACTGTACTCTGCTCATTTACACTATGGGCTATATGTGTGAAATCAATATGTACATCTGTCAGTCTGGCCATAACTCCCACATGAAACGGCTTCTCTGCTCACTGTCACTCATGCTGCCCAGATGACTGATAGAGATTGGCAAAGATTGTGCTATCAAAGCCAGTAAATTATCCCATCGCTCAAGGTTGGAGGCACTTGCAAGGTCATAGGGCTTTTTTTATTTTCTTTAAGAACAAAACCTGCATGTCTGTGTGCTTGTAACTGCGGTAACTGTAGTTATTTTTTATATATACCATCTGAGTCAGAGCAGATGTGTCTTTATATAGAGAGGTAAAGCAATCACAGGGAAACCACAGATTCAGCTAAGTGACAAGGGTCTCATCCATTACACTTCCAATTTTCAGTTTTTCCTTCAGGGAGGCATCAACAATACATATTTTCTACTAAGTGCAAGTTAATTATGAATTAGTTCAGTTTAAGAAATTGTTAAACTTAATTCAGTTGCCAGTAATTAAAGTTCAAGCTCTTATGTTTACATTGTCTTTCTTTTTTTAAAATAGTTGTTTTGTATTTGTAATTTAGGCAGTTTTTGTGTTTGTAGAGAAGACAGTTTTTTTTAAATGTTGCAGAGAATAAAGTTTAACCTAAACATATGGGATCATGTAGGGAATATAGGCTGTACAGTATATCTAACAGTTCATATCAAAGTTGAAAGCATTGCAATTGGCAAATACAGTATGGTGTTCACCATCAAGTATATCTTCAAGTTGGGCAGTGAAGTTTCAAATGAGTTGATATCCTTGATTATCATGATCATTTTTCCCAGTTCATTTTGGTTCTGGATGGATGGAAAACAAACTGTCAGCAACACGCAGACACTAAAAGTGTCGGCTTTAGAACAGAAATAGACAACAGAGCAGCAGAGAATCATCACATGAGAGGAGACGAAAAGGTGTCGATAAGGGGCTGTAAAAATATTCTATGTTAAATATACGCCAACAAAGTTTATGAGAGAGTGAGTGAGAGTGTGTGTGTTAGAGAGTGTTTGCTAAACTTGGCTGACATTCCCTGTTGTTTCCCTGTCTGGCAGAAAAGTATCCACACCAGCATGTCTCAAACTTGATATAGAATAGAATAGAACCCCAGATTAGTGCATTGTAAATAAATAAAATGGCTCATAAAGACACAAATACACATAATATTTGTAATTAAAAAAAATAAATAAATAAAATAAAAATAACAGATACAGATTAAAAAAAAAAAAAAAAAAAACATGCAATAAGGACACATCGTAATGTCTGATCATACACATCTGACATTCCTAACCTCTGCATGGGAGCATATGTGCTTGGTCCCACATGCCTTACTACACACGTCCATCCAAACACATACAAGGTTAAACAACATGCACTGATATCAGAGCTAAGAGCTGATGTGTCCTACCTTCTGTCAGCTGTCTATTTTTCGTTTTGCATTTCCACTGCAGACACTTGTTCCTTCCCCTTTGGTCAAGACGTTTTTGGTTTTTGCGAGGTGTACTGAGGCTTTTTAGGTTTTGTAAGGTTCTCTCTCTCTCTGTTCATTTGATTTAACAAAAATCAGGTGATATTTCATCAAATCAGAAAATGAATTCCTAATGTGTAATGCTATCTAGCAAAAATCATATGATTATTCAGTCTAACTTGAGACACAGCACGTGAAACTTTGCTTAGCTGCAGCTCCCTGTCCCTGTCCCGTGTGTCTGTCCCGTGTGCTAAAGTGTTATAGGAGCTGCGTTACTGGTTGGGTTGGAGGTGGGTGGAGAAACAGACCAAAACACCAAACCATAAACAGGTTTTCCCTCAAATGAAAATTTCTTTTGTGAATAAACTGATGGCATGTATTGACATAACACTTTTCAATTCTCGATGACCATTCAAAGTTACCATTAACTCCTTCACATCCATTCATTTGCAGCGTCTATCTGCAGCACTTCTTCTATCAGTGACTGCAACAGCCACTTATTCTATTCAACATCTTGCCCTAATTTCTAATGACACATCAGGTTCATTTGCAGTTAAAGCAGGACTTTTTAAGTCTCGTCTCTTTTTTCACCTTCTTCTCTACAGAGCTCCCCCTGCATGTTTTGAAGTTCATATTTTTAATGACACCACCATAAACATCCATCCATCCATCCATTGTCTCCCTCTTTATCCTCATTGTCATAAAAACTCACGGCCGACGCTCCTCCCTCCCTTCCTATCTGCCATGATGAACATCTAAATTAATGCTATTGCTGCCTTTAATCTTACAGCCAGTACCTGGCTTGTGGGTGTGTTTGTTGTGCCGTGAAGCAATTCATGTTTCTCTTGAGACCTCCTGATTCTGAGGACTTCAGGTCGATGGTTCTGATTTTGCAAGGCTGGTTTTCCACTAAGTGGGGGAGTGGAGACAAAAAAGCCCAATCCTTCTGCAACAAGACATTAGGACATTTAACATTACAGTGACTCAGAAGCTGATAAATTAGGCTAAATATACTGCATAGTTCTGCTTTCATACATTATATTTCTTACCTATAGCACCTTTTGAAAAGAAAAATGACAAAAATCATCCAATTGTGCTATTTTAAATAATATGTGTGACAGCTGAGAGGGCGAGTTTGTACATACTTTTTCTTTATTTACATTTTTATGCCACTAGACATTCCTCCAATGAAATATAACTGCATTACTTGTAACAACTGTAGATTAACAACTATAATCTGTCCATCTATTAATCAGTCTACCTCAAATGCTCAACCTATATATCACGGCATAATGCATAATCAGTTAAAGTATATATTGCATTTTGTCAATGATGGCAGTAATTAGTAGCAGACAAGATGTGAGGAACATATTTGATTTATTTTTGTGCCACTGGATTGGAAAAGAGGGGAGACAACATTGTGGTGTGTGTGTGAGAGAGAGAGAGAGAGAGAGAGAGAGAATGTGTGTGTGACTAAGAGAGAAGGAGGGGGGAGGAAGAGAGACAAAGTGTGTGTGTGTGTGTGAGAGAGAGAGAGAGAGAGAGAGAGAGAGAGAGAGCTCTCCAGCTCCAGTACCTGTTAGAGCTGTGGATTGACCGGCTGATCAGATTAGAGGTGTCAGGGTTTGTTAATCTGTGAGGGAGTAGACTCACTGTCACTCACGCTGCTGCCTTTTCTGCTGCACGCTGTCTCTCTCCCATTCACCGGCACCAGTGGAGAGTGGATCATCACGTTTGGTGTTGACGTTCGTCGGGGGAATTTCCTCCCTTTTTTCCTTTTCTTTTCTCCCTTTCTTTTTTCTTTATTTTTTACAATGGGTGCCTGCAGACTGCGAGCCTGGCTCTTCCTGCTCCTGCTCTGGCAGCTCAGCGGCTCTTTGGCATCGCAGTTTCCCACCCAGCTCATGTGAGTATACTGTACATCTATAGTCCCGTGTTTGTTTTTTTTATTATTATTATTATTATCTCTCTGTCATTGTGATGCATGTGTTTGATTTAATGAGCCACTTGCGGCTCAGGCTGCACGGTATAAACGTGTGCGCGTGGGGGCGTGATAGTGTCGGGGTGGGCAGGTCGGTTCATTTCATTCATACACCCGTGGTGATTTTTGGGGGTGGACTTCATCACAATGTAGCTTTTGCAGTGGCTGCTCTCCTCCAGTCTGTGTTTACATTGTTGTTGTTGTTATTTATTGTCCACTGCAAGAAAACAAGGAAGACAAAACTCCTCATACGGTCTGTATTAAGATGCTGTCACCTTACAAAACTCACTCAAATCGATCACTAGACCATAACAAAAGCACACACTATTAGAAAGGAAATCCAAAGTCCACAGTTTACTTGGAGATGCATCTTGTGTTCTACCAACATGGCAATTGGTGTTTTCTTTCATTCCTGTGGTTATTTTCAAGACACGTGAAACAAAAAGTGGAAAGAAAAAAGTCCCACAAGTTAAAGAATTGGCCAGTGCAATGGCGGATGCTGCATCTTAAGTGACACCTGTGGAGATGGCGTGTCTCCACGAGACAGCTTCTGAGATCACACAAGAATATACAGTATTTCTGTGTGTGTGTGCTTCCTGGAGTTCCATGTATCCATGACTCTTGAAGCAATCTACTGTATGTGTACACTGTACCAAGACTGTCAAAAATATTCCAAAAAAATAAAAAATAAAAAATTGAGTTTTCATGTGACACTGTTGACACCTGTTCATTGTGTTGACCCAAACTAAATGTGTCACTCAATATTGCAACCGCTTTTTCAAAAACTCCTCATTCAGTCTGTGTAGGGCTTGAATGATGTGCCATTGTCATGATTTGGGTAATGATTGTAATGATGCTTGGGTACAGTTTGTTTTTACGATTCTCATACATTTGTGATTTGATAGTATTGACAGTTGCGGTTTTCTTTTCCTCCTTCAACCACAATTGAATATTACATTTCTCGAGACAGTAACCCATGAGTCATATTTTCAGAATCAATGCACATCACATATCAGTCAGTAAGTCTGACACTGATCTAAACTGAATGTGACAGTGGCACATTTTTTACAACCATGCACCATGAACCAAAAAATGTTCACTCTAAAAAAAATTAATCATCATAACTATAATACTTTTTTCTGCTGGCTTGCCAGGACACTTAACTCCGTGTTACACAGGAAAATGGGTAAAAATGAGGATGTATAGTAAAATAAAATATACATACATTTGCAGTAAGGCCATGACCTCAGAATAATAATAATAATAATAACATAATAACATGGAATGCATGATCATATGTTTTAATGATGAGGCATTTTCAAAGGCTATACTTAATGTACATAAGGCGAAGAACGTAACTATTTCCTTTGTACAGCGTATTATAGACATGTATTTTTATTTATTTATTTTTTTTTTTAAATATATAATATAAAATACAAGCCTTTGGCAAATTTCATATTATATTTCAAATTGTAAAAAAGAGTCTAAGGTTTCAAGTGCTACATTTAGCAGGTGGGTTCTGTCCGAGTACTCTGGCTTCCTCCAATAGTACAAAAAAATAAGTCATACGTGTGAATGTGAGAGTGAATGGTTGTTTGTCACTATATGTTTGCAATAGACTGATGACCTTTTGCTTTTGGTCAGCTGGGACTGAACTCATTCAGATGAAGAAAATACTTCCTGAATGTACCAACATAAACTCAGTTGACCATGCAATTGCCACCGTTCATAGTTGGAAAGCACAAACCTTCACTCATAACACAATGACTTAAAAAACAAAACAAAAACATTAACAGCAGGCAGCCTCATACAAATAATGAGCTCTTTGACGTTTGGATGATCTTGAATGAAAACCAGTTTATGGCTATAAATAAAATTTCCACTATTTGCCTACAGCATCATGATGTCCAATCCAAATTGCAGGCATTGGTTTGGTTTTAATGACCATTCAGCATCAACTTATTTTTATTTTCATGGCCTTTTGTTGTTTTTGGATTGTTTGCTGAATTCCATTTCTGTGCAAGGATATAGGGGGCTCTTCTGTCAAATCCTCAGCAGAGGAAAATTTATAACCTGTTTGATCGTCTGTCATCCTTCCTAAATGTTTAAACTTGCCTATTGCTATTCCTCAGGTCTCTCAAGTTGTAATAGACACAATTGGTCTTTTAATTCAATGACTCTATCATCGGGACTCGATATAGAATGTCAGTGCTATAAAGCGGTTGAATCTATTCGTGTTGAATATGTCTGTGTAAAATGGGTGTGTGCCTGATGTGGAGATGTAACATAGCGTTGAACGTGAGCAGATGTGGTGCAGCCTTCAATGATCTTGTCCTTAACTTTGTCAAATAGAATGAAGGTTTTTTTGACGTCATAGTGCGTCTCAAATACAGCAAGACTTTACACACACGTCAAAAAGGCTGTTATCAGTGTAGGTTAAGTTTGCCTTAACTTTAACCTTAACTGTCGACCAGGAAGCTGTGAATATTCAAAGTTCACCATGATTAACGACAGAACCTGATATGAAGTGATTACTCTACTTGGGGAATTACTCTACGCTCACTTGGAGTGTGTTTTACAGCAGTGATCCACATATTGCCAGAAATACTGTATATGCTGCTGTATGTCTATGTTATATACAGTATGTGTATGTACAGTATTTAAACAGCGCTGTGTCTGCCAAAAATTGTTGCATGACATCAGATACCGGAGATATATAGAAACAAAAATCCAAAGTCCTCAACTTTATCAGTTTTTTATCAACAATCAGTCTTTATCAACTTTTATATAGTTTTTCAGTATTTGGGCCACAGTAAAGTTAGACCAATGGCACTTTTCTACTATACAGTTACAGTACCAGCACAGCTTGGCATGGCACGGCTTCACTCTACATCATTATTTTTGCTTTTCCACTAGCAATACTACCTGGTACCCAGTATGTTGACAAAGTGCTGGCCAGTGTTGTCAAACCGAACAATGTCGAACTGTAGATCAGTTATAGAGATTTACAAATCCTGAAAATTTGCGTTTATCTCCATTTAACAAGGAACTTTCTAAAATCTCAATATGCGATCGTCAAGCTGGCGATCATCATGGAGGAACTTTTTAACTACTCTTTTTAATGAACTCATTCGAATGATTCAGTGCACCGAAAAGAACTGATTTACTTGTCACTAGTTTGAGTGTTTGTATCGCGTATTAAACAACTTCGCAGCAGTTTAATGCAGCAGTGCTATGACGACCCCACCAACGCTGAGGAGGTGCTATAGTAATGGAAAACGGTGTGCCTGATACTAAGTAGAGTCAAACCATGCGGTGCCAAGCTGGAACTATACAGTGGAAAAGCGCCATAAATGAGTATGTTAGTGTCTGGGCTGCAGAGCTGAAGCAGAGCTCTGCGGGGTCGTTTTGGCGTGTTACTGTTGGTGTTTCCATGCTTCAGTCCACTTCACTGTCTGGACTGGACCACTCCTGTCTGTGCTTCAGTGAGGTTGTGTAATTGTGTAATTAGACTGTATTTTAACACTATCTACCACCGAGGTACATGCCGTGGGCTAGCTAATTACTTTGGTCAGTTCCATAGTCATGGCACCACAACATCTGTCTCCCCTTTTCTCGTATTGTCTCCACACTCCGCATTTGCTCTTCCTGTGTCTGAAAAACAATGTAGGCCGGTGTCTGACCCAGTTGCCGTTTCTGTGTGTGTGTATGTGTTTAATTATCTAGTGTAGTACAAGAGGCTCCAGTAATCAAAGCCCAGGAAACAGAGCAGAAACATTTTGCTATTTCAGCACAACAACACTGGCTTTATAACTATATAGGCACTTCTGAATCATCACATTGTTATTTTAGCCAGTGATGAGACTTAACAATATAATATCAGCGGAGCAGATGGCGAGATAATGAGCTCCGCTCTTCACTAAATTAACAATTATGGTGAGAGAGCTAAAATAAGAAGCATAAGCCTTGATTTCATGGGTTGATGTGACTTCATATAGATCAGCTGTGACAGACTGACAGTAGATCTCACCTCATGATATTTATGAAGCATTGCTGTATAAAACTGTGTGGGGAACTGAAGGGATGTTTGGACAAATCTGATTTACTGACAAGCAGTTAATGTTCAGAGTTAGTTTTTTTTTTTTTCCATTTTGCATTTTAAAGGTCCAGTGCATAAAAATTATTATTTTGGTTCCCATCCCACTTTGATGATAACAATTGCAAATTTTCTGATACATGTTGTGATTGCTCTATGTTTCTTTATATACTGTATATACAAGGTGGTGCAGTAGCTAGCATTGTTGCCTCACAGGAAGAAAGTCAATGGTTTGGATCCCCTGTTCGACTAAGGGCCTTTTTGTGTGGAGTTTACATGTTCTTCCTGTATGAGTGTGTGTGGGTTCTCTCTGGGTTCTCCAGCTTCATGCAGAGGTTAAGTGGACACTCTAAACTGACTGCAGGTGTGAGTGTGATGATCTCTAGATGCCTCTATATGGGATTCATCCACTCACATGTGGAGGACCAAGCGGTGGAAAAGCTGTAGAAAGTGTGTGCATATATATATATATATATATATATATATATATATAAAATCAAGGTTCATTTCACTATTTCCTATGAAATGTGATTGAGGGTGACAACACTACACCATCAAAACTTGAACTACTCTATATTCAAATGCAAGGATGTGAACTCAAAGATATGAATTGTTTCCAATATGTATGAGTTGCAATTTTTTAGTATTCATAGAAAATTTGGTAGAAGACTTAAATTTGCAGCCTTTGCTATTTGTTCTAGTTGCGTTGGTTCAAATTGTAATTTCAATTGTGATTAATCATTCATAAGAATTTGTGTCTCATGGTGTGGCTGCAGATTGTGTAAATGTCCGCTCCACTCAGCCCCTCAACACACACAAACCTAGAAGATGTAAACACTCCTTCCCAACTCTTCTCACTGTTCCATGTCAAATCTGCCATTTTCTATTCCTCCTCCTTCACACATTCATTCTTCTTCGTTTGCGGTGAAAGATGGCAACCGCTGTAAAGCGAGGTCCTTGGCTGAAGTCTATACAACAGGTTCATTCTAAGGCCACGAAAACCAATGTGAAAGTGATTTTTATATTTTATTATACAGTTATATCAACATAGTGGGTAGTATATTCAATTTTTAAATGTGACACATGGGAGTTTTAAAGGCTATTTAATAACCAAAATTTACTGTGAATATTCATAAAAAGCAAGGTGCTCATAGCTTTGGGGGGGGAAACATACGTTTCTCTTTTATAGTCCTTGACTGTATATGAGCCGAGTGAGCACTACAGAAAGATTTCTTTGTCTGCTTATTACAGTATTCAGCATATGTGCACAGACACACACATACATGGAGAGATTATGTATTACTAAATTCAGTAATTTGAAATGCAGTTCATATAGTTTTCTAAAGGTCCATAACATCCATGGTGGACCTGCACCTACAGTACATATTGCTGCATAAGCAGGGTTCTTTCATCAGCCCAAGGGACCTTTCTGTTTTACAGATTCACATTAGTAGTAGCAGTATTAAATGTTTAGGGATAACCCTCTGCTTCTCTGAATTAAGAAATTGTCAAAAATGTGTGATGTAATAAATGACTAATTTATCTGTCAAGGATGTTCACAGTAGTAGGCTGTTTAGAACTGGTCCCAAATGCTTGACAAGTGACAATTGACAATTCAATTCAAATAACAATAATAATAATACCACTTAAACATTAAATTTAATCAAATTTCTAAAATACAACCTCATCAACAATAAGCAAATTCATACGCCACATTAAAAGATGTCTATTCAGGGATGGGTATGGTTATAGTGTAAATGCATTAACAGTACCCATTAATGTCATTTTCAAAAAAAGATTTGACTTTTTGGTTGGGATAGTATAGAATGTCACTTTAATTAAATCATGTCAATGGAATGGAAATAATGTATTGTGAACATACCACAGATCACAGAACACGTTCTCACCAGTTTTACATACCAATGTTTACATTTTAATCCACTGGATCCAAAAGACTTCCTGGACCCAGAAAGAACTTTACCTGCTGATAGCTATTACCATCTTATGTAAGCATGACAAAATTCATCCTGATCTTTAATGATGACGCTCAGATATATACATCTATTAAAACATCTATTAAACTTGTTAAGTGGGACTGAACCATGTTAAATTTGAAATTGCTGCCAAAGCTGTAATCTACAGCAGGTAAACCTTGGTCTGATGGTAGCTTGTCTGATCCTGTGTACACATACCAAATTTCATTCTAATGCAATGAGGTTTGACAGTTTTGCCTATTATAAAAGACGGGGATTTCTTGTAAATTATGATGACATCAATGGTAGATTCTTACCAAACTTCACTGTTAACACACTTTGTAGATCATCTACCCATCACAAAAATATTCGGAGGTAATAAACAAATTGCAGGCTTCTTTAATGATTGTGAATCACCTATCCATCACTACTGATTATTATCCCTTTAGAGGCAGAGCAAGTCATCTTTCAGTTGAAAGGTTGTGAGTTCAATTCCAATAGTCTACATGCTAGTCTGGTGTACTTGGGCAAGATACTTAACCCCACGTTGTTCCTGCTGCTGTGAATGGGTATGAACAATGCATGCTGTTTGAATGAGTGTAAAAAACTAGTGTAATGTAGCTTTGAGTGGTCATCAAGACTCAAAGTGCTACAAATACAAGCCATTTACCTAAACAATAGGATTGATGACTCTTAATCACTATAGCTATTGTTAATTTGCTTCACATAGCCATTACGTTCTCCTAAGCCACAGTTAGCATCTGTGTTTTGCACAACTGGAAAAGTATTGCTTTGGGAAACCTGAAAATGCAGCTGAATCATGCCTGACTCTGTTGCAGTGTCTCGATTTCCTTTTTTCCTAAACAGTTTCAAACTGTGCTATGCCCTCTGGTATTTTCACTCTCTCTGTCTCTCTCTCTCTCTCGTGCAAATTATCTCATCTTTCTTCACAAGTGTCCCTGCTTTCAATTTTCCTCACCCACTGTGGATTTTGTGTCCCTGATGAATCTTTCCGATTCCTCTCTGTCTTCTTGATCTTTTGTACCTTTTCGGCTTCTTACCACCTCCCTTTGCAGTGTCGGTGTCAGTGTTTCGCATTATTAGTGTAATGTCTCTGACTTTCATCATGCTGCTGCACATTCTGGTAAAATTTGTTTCAGGGTGTGCATCTCTACTTTGTGTTCATTTCACAGTATAATCCATTTCTTTAGCATTTAGGATGAGCGCCCAGCTCAGTCTGTATTAATGTGAACAAAGGGCGATGGCTGCCCACCCATACAGACTGGTTATTATTCTCATGTAATATTAATGTCACAATCTCAGTGTCCATGGATAATCTATGTGTGCAAGCATGGCAGCATATAGGTGTAAATTAATGCACCTGCATGCACACTGGTGGTGTTTTGCTCCTCCTCGCCTCCCTCACCGGGTCCACCTCATTTATGAGTCCGATTATTCACCATGTCACTTTAAGTATAGTGTCTCTGTTATCCTCTCACGCATATCCATCCATTACAATTGCATTCAGGAGACAAGGAGGGACATATTATACAATGTGAGTATATCTTAATGCTTGTGAGTTTACTGTGTGTTGACAAGATGATTGGATGCAGAAGGACGAGGCGAAGGTATAATCCAGTAGTCTGGACCTGATGTCCCCTGTAGCTCTGTGTCGGTGCTGATACCTTGTACTGCTCACCTGTCCACTCATGTCAGCATCACCGGACACAACACTATACCTGACACTTCAGATGATTGCTTGACTTCATGCTTGAACTCAATGAAAGTAATCACATTCGCTGACACCCAGTGAAACGTGAAGGGCTAGAAGATATTGTATTTGGTTCTAGTTCGATTGGTTGAGTTATTCCCTTTTGGCCTTGTTTGTTTTGATGCCATGTGACTGGAGGGTCCTGTTGACTGACAGTTTAATTGCACTATGGAGCTTCCTTTGTTGTGGCAACATCAGATTCACTGCGAGCATTGCTTTGTCTTGTAGGATTAAAGAATGGGTGGATCAGATGCAGAAGGAGCTCATTGCCCTGGCAGACACGGCTACAGCTGGGAAGAGCCTCACTCAGGTATAAACAACAAAACACCACACACCATTCAAATGTAACACACTTGTTTATGGATCTGTCTAGCCTGGCTAACACAAGACTGCAAAGGCTGCAGTAAAGACTGCAAAAGGTGCTTTACGTTGCCATCAACCTGTTAAGTCCACCTCTAGAGCTCCAGGGGATTCAGCTAGGTTCATGCAGTCAACTATCTTTGCTAAAACTCTGCATTATTCACTTGCAAGTAAAATAATTTGTCCATTAAAGAAATAAATAAAAACCTGACACAGAAAAATATAATTATTGGGGCTGTGTGGAAAATATGGAAAATTCTGAAACATGGACACCAGGAGCTGGACTAACAATGTGTTTCTGCACATACACAGAACTTACATAACAGACTTTGTGTCTTTTTATTTTTACCTTTTAATAAACATCAACCCACTTCGTTGGTCTTCATTTATGTTAGCAACAGTTACCAGTTGAAGGGGAAATGTGTGCTCTGAGTCACAACAGGGGATAATTATTAATCAATGACAGATAAGCCATCCATATGTAAAGAATGGTGGGAAAACATCCGGTAGTGGTGTACGAAACTGCAAAATTTGAACACGATAGGGTATCGATCCGATAACAGCCAGTATTGTTGTTATCGATACCGATGTTGATGCTTTTTAGCTCATCAAACAGTGGGGGCCCCTCTGTGGGTTGTTCTAGAGTGCAGGCTACAAGACGGGTTTGTTTATGTATTCAACAAATGCCTCATTATGTTGGAGAGGAGGAATATGTGAACACCTGTAACTTCAACATCTCACCCTATGGTACATTAAGTTAATATAAAAAAAAATATTATTGTTATGAATATGGATTGCAAACATGAAATGTGGACACAATTATAACTAGAGAAAATTCCTTATTCTTTCCTTCAGTCTAAGGCTTTTGAACAGAAACAACATGGCAAAACACACAACCAAGATCTGAGTTCACGCTCAGATCTTCTGAGGAAATGTAGTTATTTACTGATTGTAGAGAAGACAAAATTTAACAAGTGTCAATCTCATCACACTAGTACTGATATTGCCTTTAGGACTGATAGTATGGATAATATGATCGATTCACCCGGTAAATTTTCATTTTTTCAGTGTTGCTTTTAGGGCCACATGAATCATTTTTGTAGCATTAGCACGAGTGGCCACTTGAAAAAAATTGCTGCAAGATGAAGTGGGAGGTACTCTATGTGGTTCTTGTAATACATCCATGGCATGTGACGTAGGACTGCACAGTGCATGTAGAGGACGTGGCCTCAGTAGTGAGTACACTGAGTAGATCGGTGCTATGTGCCTGGGATTGAGGAATAGCGTTGATATTCAACTGCATTTGCATCAAATCTGATTAGATTGTTTTAGTCAAGATTATGCTCCAATATATTATTTACCAACTTAAATAAATAAAGTTAATTAAAGTTCCAAACCTTAAATTTTGAAAATTTCCACTTAATTCCTGTTATTTCTCATAAATTCCTGTAAATTCTCATGGAAAGTTTCCAATGTTGAACATTTGCAATTTGTGGGTGGGACACATAGACACCTTATGTATGTGCAGTATCTTATTTGTGTATTTTATGCTACAAAAAAAAACAAAAAACAACCCTGCTGTGTTGGAATTGCATTAGCTGTTTAAACCCTAAACTGCTGTTCATGTTTTGCATATTTCACCTTAGAATTATGAATGATCCAGCACTGAAAACACTATTTAACTGTATTATATTTCCTTAACCATTTTATGACCTATTACAAAAACTTGCATACAGTATATTATGTTATCATTTGTATTTGTGGCTGCATACAAGACTCTAATCTCGGTCTCTGTCTAGATTTTTCTGAGAAACCAGCACCTGTTCACTGTGGAGCAAAATGATGCAGAGGAGCTGGTGGCCAGAGCAGCCAGGAACATTGAACAGCTGCTGCGTAAGAGATCTGCTGCCTTGAAGGTAAGACTCGTCCCACTCTGATGAACCAGCTGTCACTGTGTTAGTGTGAAGGCTGAGCAGGGAGAGACACAGAGGGCTGAGACGCAGAGGTGTTTCCTGACAGTTGTAGGTGTAGACTTGACTATATATTACTCAATAATCAAATGCGTATGTGCTGAGAACTCTGAAGAAGTAATTAAGTGCTGCAGATGTTCCTGTCATAGAGCCAGTAACCATTAACATGTATCATGAATTTGAAATCATTTTTCAAAAGAAAATAAGCATTTACGTGTGTTTCCATCCAACGCTGTTGAATTAATATTGTGAGCAACCTATGCAGAAGGCGGCACAAAGTTTATAGTCTGGGTCACCACAAAGGGATAAAGCCTGATTTATTTATGTTGTGCACCTGTAGAATAGACACTGTCATATTTTGTCACAATGTGACTGGTAATCACCATCTCCATTTACACAAAACATATTCTCCATCCTTCTCTTGATTGTTTCAACTGCTGTGGGTTTTTGCACTCCAATTGTCTTCTTAATAAAAGTCAAATTAAAACTGTTTCATCAAATCCATAGGCTATAAAATAAGGAGTACACACACACACACACATATCATATCTCAATAAATAAGGAGGACAGGCATCTTCCATATTCGGCTGGAAGAGTGCATGTGGCTGGTTGCCAAGGAGACGACTGGAATCTTCTGTCAGAGCATAAATTGAAAATGTAACTTGTTCAGCTTTGTCAAGTGATAATCCACATCAAATGTCAAATGACAAAGTATAAACCTGTCTTAAGAAGGTGCAATGTAGTTATATAACCATAGTGTGGCTCGCAAAATCAAAACGTCCCATCTAATTACCAGGACGGTGAAATGCAAACGCTATAGTGTCACTCTCTTGATTTCTAAATTTCATCCTTTTATTTGCTGAATCACTTCACATTAAACGATTATGCTAATTGGACACTCTAAATTGCCCGTAGGTATGAATGTGAGAGTGAATGGTTGTCTGTCTCTATGTGGCCCTGTGATGTGACTGGCGACCTGTCCAGGGGTGTACCCTGCCTCTCGCCCTTGTCAGCTGGAGTTAGGCACCAGCGCCCCCCGCGACCCTCAGTGGATAAAGCGGTAGAAAATGAGTGAGAGTGAGTGAGTTCCCATTAAACATATTTGCAACGATCTTTTATTGATATATCAACTTTTACGTCTCTGTCAAGTGTAGGATCTTTTATGCGATATTTCCTGATTTATTTATTTTTTATTTTTTTTCTAAATTTCAGTTTTCCTTTCATTTTAATGAACACAGCTTTGGTTATATTTGTAACCTTCCATAATGAAAATAAGCAGCAGCTGCAACTCTGTTGACTTTTGGAATTACTAATCTTGCTTACATGAATCTTTGAACTCATGAGATGAGCTTGATTTTTGCACATTGAACTGTGTTGCTATACTGAGAATCTGGCCTTAGGGCGGAGGAGAGATGGAATGAGGTTAACCAAGAAAGTTTCCAAAAAAAAAAAAAAAAAAAATGCCCAGAAAAGGAGCCTGTTGTTCTTGGCTGTTTGACTTTAACAAGGAGAACGCTGAACCACCACACTGACCCTGAGGGCTTTAGCTGCAGGGAACAACACATCTTATAGTTCAGTGTTGGTGAGAAGACAATCGAAGAGATGCTGTAACCCTGCGGTCTATTCAGAGATGAAATACAACCTTTTAAATGTACAACATTTTATTAGAGATGTGCTATTCCTCATTTGGACCAATACTTTTAAGGTTTGGTTTCACTAATTAATTTCAGTTGAATTCAATGAACTACAATATTAATTAAGATAAAGCACCCCAATTAGTTGAATGTGAATAATAGTTGTGAGGATTTCCTGTAGTGTAATCAGTGTGGGAAAATATTGTTAAGTTAAAGGTGTCCCATGATCATCTAGCAAAATGCTCCGTAGTGTTTCTCCATATCTTAAAGGTACAGTGTGTAAAAGTTTTTTGGCAAAGTTGCATGTTGCAGCTGAATCTGACTCAGCTCCTTATACTTATATAAAAGGCTTTTTCTGGGGTAATTAAAAACAGCGATTTATACAATCAAGTGGTTGTACATTTACCAAAAAGGTAGTACTTTTATCTTCAATTTCATTTCTCCCAGATGAAAATAAATTGACCTAAATTTTTCCCACTGGACCATTAAGGAATAAGTAATCAACCTATAGTGATGGCCTTTATTTGTATTCAGCACTGCTAATTACAAGTGATGGCAGCTTGAACAAGGCATATTATTTGCAAAATGCAACAATACTTTTGCAACATCCCACCTAGTATCTCAGTGGTGATGTGTATAAATGTATTTGCGAAATGAGATTCTACTTTTCATTTGATTTATGTTCCACGTACATCGGAAGTCGGAACTGGGAGGGGTCATCACCAAGTTCACCACACTCCAGTTGAGAAGTCGTAAATAATACATGTAGCGAGTCTCGGACTAGCCTTTGTTAGCCATTTTAAGCAATGCAAGTTAATAACAACGCTATACATGGTATTTTGTGCACGCAAAACGTGTAGCAACATGTCTATGGTTAGAAATTAAACAGTACTATGTGTATAACTGATTTACTGTCAAGCGAATATGATAGAAGTGCTGTTAACTGTAAGGTAGCAGTATTTGTATGGTGGTCCAGAGGAGTTAATGGTGCAAATCACTACTTTTAGGTCTTCTTCGATAGAACACGTTTTTTTTTTTCCCTTTTTTTTTTTTTACTCAAGTATAAAATGTTCCCATTTAGATGAAAATAGACAATGAAGAATGGCACATATGAGTGACTGACAGCTGGTGTCACCCAGTGGGTTCCTTGTTGCAGGTGACGCCTGTGAACTTCTGGTTTCAAAAGCTCTGACTACGTCATTTGTTACACACAGTCAGCGTTTCATACTCATAACTGCAGCATGATGGAGATTATATGGATTGTATGCGCAGTAATAAGGCTAATTGAAGCTTGCACAAAAAGGAATAAAAAGCAGGGACTAAAATCTTTCTTTTGCTGGATTCAGTGTGTGGTAATGAGAGCGTTGACCCTGGGGATGTTCTCTCTGTCTCGCTCTCTCTTTTCATTTCATCATCTCATTTTTTTTTTTAAATACATAAATGGGTCAGAGATGCTTTATAGTAGGAGAGTGAACTGTTTTTATTCATTCAAAGGGAGTTCACAGCAGCCTTTACCCTTGCCTTTATAAGGCCTCATCATTGTTGTCTTATTAGGACTGGAGAGCGAGTTATTTATGAATGTTCATAAACACATCTCTTGCCTGTGTCTGTCTTTTGTATGCTAAGTAAACACGCTGGTGTTCTTATCATTTTTCCATGAACTGGTGCCACGAGATGTATAAGCAGCAAGGATAAAAAAAACTGGCCTCACTGTAGTGTGATAGTAGACGTGATAGAAGCAGGACATGAGGCTGTGTTAGTATGCGTGTGTTTATGTGTGTTAAGGGTGTAGGTGATAAGTCAGGGGTCAACTGGTCTGCCGCTGAGGCTTCCACCCAACCTCTGGACATCAGTCACTTCTTACACTGTATTGCATCTTTGTGTCTCACCATCAAGTGTATCCTCAGGGCACAGCAATATTGGATTCGGTCCTGAAACATATGGCTGGGGAGATAAATGGATGATATGAAAAAAAGGGGGGGATTCATGAATGTGATGGCGGTGGGTAGATGGATGGAGAGACGAGCAAAGGCAGACTGGTGCATGAGAGCAGATGAGATGAGCTCACCATATTTTCATAGTTGCTCCATGTCTTTCTATGCCAGAGGTCCAGGTCCAAACCCGGACATATTTCCATAAATCATTGATAGTTGCCACTTGTTAACTTCCTGCTGTTATATGAATGGATGAAGAACCTGATAATCTGATAATCACAGAAAACCCAGAAGAATAACTTCAAATGGAGTGATCTGAAAGAGCACAGGTGTTTAATCAAAATATATTTTGTTTTACTAAAAAAAAGAGAAAATGTTGATTTAATTTTACCTTATTTGTGAATAAATTCTGACCCTTGTTTATTTTATTCACCAAAATTAAGCACTTAAGTTTAAGATTCAATTCACATGTATCTTAAATGCTAATAAATTTTGTTTTGCACATTTCCTACATAAGAGCAACTCTCTGTGCTCTGCATAAAACATTAAAACACACAATTTAAACAAATTCCTCCTTATAATACAAATAAAACAGTGTAGAAGAATAGAAAGAAAACAAAGTCAGACTAAAATAGAGCATAGGATAAGATTAAATTAAACATTCATTTACTTTAAATGTATTAAAGGAATGTATAGTGCAGCTAAATAATATGATTTAAAGTGATTTAAAAGAGCTCAATCATAAGCATAGGAGAATAGAATTGATTAGTTGGATTTAAACTGATATTCTCATTTGGTGTCCTGTAATAAAATAAAATATATTAATTAGTTTTTATTTATTTTATTACAGTGCTTATTTCTAACTATTTAATTCAGTTTAAACATTGGCAAAAACAAATTAAAAGATTATTATTTTTTTTTTTAATAGCTTTCTATGGCATTAAAGTTAGTTGTTGACTGCTCACAGACAAATAACTAAATATGTATTCCATTTTGCAGTAACACTTAATTGGGACTGGCCCAAGATGCTTTTACTTCATTGTCATCTTTCATCTCAGTGTCCCGGTCTCTGATCTTTAACTCTGGTGCGATGGATGACCTTTGAAAGACCCAGAGTTTAGCTCACCACAGGTGTGTGACGCAAGCATGTGTCTGCGTGTGTATTCCCTCATGCTTCTATAAATAAGTGTGTAGCAGAGTGTCACATGTATTATTAATGAGTACTCGGCCTCACACTGTTCGGAGCGATTGCTCTATCAAAGGTTTGACAATGTATGCTGGGGCTCAAGCTCAGCAAGGAACACACAGACACACAGACGTGCAACTTCTGACAAAAGCATGAGTCGAGGCTTTAAAAGCTTGAGCTACTTGCTCTTTTCTCCTCTCAGACTGTTGTCAACTGGTGCCATTGCTCTGTGCCAAGGAGTGTCACTTGTTTTATTTCTCATGCTTTGATTTATTTTGACTTTTAGGTATTATTTAAACAGAAATTTTCCTCATCTGCTTAGAGTTTATTTTAAATTTATAGCTGCTGGTGTTGTCTTTATTGTCCTTGTTAATTTTGTGCATTCCCTGCTTTATTTTGACACTTCCTGTTTTGTTGCGATACTCACCTCTTGGCTTGTTTGATGTCACTTCACCCCTCCATGGTCTTTATCTGCCTTCATGCCATTTTGATAACCTGTCCCGCCCTAATTAGCTTCACCTGTGTCTAGTTGTCTGTCCTTCCTCGTGTTTATATAAGTACTCACCCTTTTCTCTTTTGTTCTCAGTCAGATTGTCTGTTTTTGCCTGGACCTTTGTATGATTTTTCACATTACATTAAAGCAGAACTAATTTGGAGCCATGTCCATGCCTAATTTTGGAGTCATGGACATGGCTTCACGGCCGGTTCCGCTGAAAATAAATCACATGGCCCGGGGAGGGAGAGTCAGCTGTGAGTTTATACAACAGGAAGGATAAAGTGGGAGACAATGGATGGATGTTTATGGTTGTGTTGTAAAAATATGTAATCTGAAACTGTAGAGGCTCTGTAGTCTACCAGACTTAAAAAGTTCAGTTTTAAATATGGATGATTTACCTGCATTCACCTGAGAGTTTTGGTCCTCTGTTTGAGTCCCATGCTAAATGCAACTGTTCACACCTGGAATTAAATGTGTCCTGGACACTTTTGTGAACACATGAGATCAGATCTGGCTTCCCAGGTGCTACATTCAACAACACACTGATGCCATGCCTGTTTCTTTTAGATTTTGGGAAAAAGAAATCTTGGTATGATCAGCGTTAATATGTGGCAGTAGCTACAAATAAATCAAAGGGGCTGTGACTACAGTTTTAAAAGGGAAAGTATTGGAAAATGTTATCACCCTGACTCCTCTTCTCTAGAGACTTGAGTTTGCCAGGTATTTAATCCGGTGCCTCACAAATCTATGTGGATCCACGCTTCCATCTCTTTTCCGCAACATAAACATAAGCAGAATTTTCAGGCTCTAAATTACATTTTAAAGTAGGAACACATCATCTGTATCATTGTTATCATTACAACTGTATTTCTTTTTATTTTCTTTAATCTCTGATTGCATTTATGATTATTATAAATAAAATAAACCTCCCTTAAAGTATGAGCAGTGTTTATTGTAAAACATTATGTTACACAGAGCAGGTCAGAGGTCTCCAACCTGTCCTGAGAACAGATTGTGTTCATGGACACTCGGGGTTTGTGGCCACGTGTCCTCAAACCACCTCCAAATGTGGTTTTTGTGATCAGATCTTAAGACACATTCAGGACACATTGAGGGTGTTTAGACCTGAACCACTGTCTTCCCTTTTGTCCACTGTGCAGGTGTTGTCCTGTGCCAGCTACTGTATGTTCCAATAATCCTGCCACGTTTTTGTGTGATGTGTGTGCGATCTTTTATAATTATTTTAATTGCTGTTTTGCCAAGAGATATTTGTTCATCTTAATTGAATTCTTTTGTCAACATATGATATTTTTCACACATGTTAATATCAGGTTTGAACAAGGTCTAGAAGTCTTCAATAACTTGAAGAACTGTTTTACTCTCCTATGGTGAGACCTTGTTTCACACATGAGTCAGGAGGCCTATAATAAGCAGACAAACAGAAACAAAACCTTAAACTAAACAATGTCTATACTGTTTTATATGGAGGATCTTCTGCACAGATTTGAGATTTGTGTCAAACAGCTTGGCAAATAGTTGAGGACTGATTGTGAACAGATTTACAGATTAGTTGGCATCTGAAAAAAGAGAGCTGGTTTTCAGTCCAGCCTGGATTGTGGTGTGATTCCTGACCATTTGGTGACCCCCCCCCCAACCGCACCCGTAGACAATAGATGTTATGTCCCTAACCTCGTTTCTTCTCGGGATTTTCCTCAGATTCTTTAACTATCACATTGGATCAAAGGCGTTTTTTGTTTTTTGTTTTTGAGGTTCACATTAGTTATTGCCTTGACTCGCTCCATACCGACCCATGGTAGTTTTTGCAACTGGAAGTTTAGACAGATGGTACATCATGTCAGTCACACTGGTGTCCACTCATATGTGGTGTGCTTTATCTTTCTATTTTCCTTTAAATGGTAACAAAATTTACAAAATTGAGATGTTCTGTTCGAGAGGAGATAAAACTAGTAATTTAGTAAGTGAGACCATTTACTCCTCAGGAAAATGTTTACTGGCGTAATGAATCAAGTCAGAAGGAGAGGCAAATTTTCCATAGACTTCCATTCAGAGTTATTTTCGCAACCATTGGCATTGCCCCCTGGTGGCTAAATGCAACTTTTTATTCTTTGGGTTTCACTTAGCAAAGAATATAGACACAATCCATTTTTATTTACAGTTATGTGCTGTCTCTATTCTGGCTATTTGTTGATCGAAATTTTAATGTGCATGATTTTTTTCATTGCTACATGTAGACACTGCAGGTTAGTCACACAGCATACATACATTAATACAGACATTCTGATTTGCGATGAAATGTATGATACTGTGCATGATCAGTGAGTCAATATTTACTTCTTTTACAGAAGGGGTAGGGTGGGGGGGGGGGGACTGTTTCTTCGAAAAGCAGCTGATTACATATTGAAAGGGTTGTGCCTGAAGCTAATCTGGATAATGCTCACCTTCCCTTGTCCCCAGCCTGCTCTCCTTTTTTGTGTTGCTGTCTGTGTACACTGTAATTAAAAACTTGATTATTGATGCTGCAAAACCATTACAGCTAAAGGCAATCTGATAAACACTGCAGCCAGACAAACACCCAAGCTCAAGCATCACTGTATGAGTGCACAAGGTTTTTTCTTTGTAAGTGCGTGTGTTAGTTTATATGTACATATGCGTGTGTGTGTGAGCAGTTCCATCCCACTCCTGAGGTGAGAAACTCTATCAAGTGACTGATGAGTTGGTCTACAACATTACTTAGAGTAATATGTCAACCAGCAGCACTAAAACTGTACAGGACAGCATTAGTTTACTAGTGTGTGCATGTGTGTGTTTGGCAATGTCAAAATGAGTCAAGTAAAATGGGAAAACCCTGATTTGTTGGTCCGCGGTCAATCCTAGTTTGAGATGAGTGTTCAGTTAGGTTTAGGTTAAATCAAAGGTTAGATTGTAGGCAAGTAGTGGTTTATGATTTGGGAAAATCTCCTGGAAATTCAATTTGCCTAATGTAAACTGGTTACTAAGGTTGTTTTAACACCTAATAGTCCACTACACTCGATATGATTGGGGACTCGATTAAATTGGGTTTACAACATTCAGCCAGTCCAAGTTTTCTTTCACACTGCACTTTAGTCAAACGAACCAAACCTTTTGGATAACGTATTCCTATCCTCATCTGAGGTGGGGGCTGCATTAACAATTACTGAAGGAGAAGACAAAGCAAACAACGAACAAGAAAACTTCTTGTCATCTCATCTCTCATCTCTCGGTTAATGCAGGGCAACTTCTGTTTCCCCTACATAACAGCAAGACATGGAGATACATCAAATTCTGTTGGTCTTGGGTTTTTATTTTTATTTTGTTTTATGCAAACCTTCTACACACGTAAGCTGCAACAATAGGCTCAGCATAAACAACATATGAGGCAGTGGACCATCAAGAGTATTGTTTTTTACTCAAGGCGAATTAGACAGTGAGCCCTACCGAGAGAGAGAGAGAGACATTGTCCTTTTGTCCCGGTTATACAGATGGAGATCGAGGTATGGGGTGGACGAATTTATTCATATATTTATTGAAAGAGTGAATCACAGTATAATCGGGAAATGTAATTGAAGCTGTGTGTAGTTGAGTTTAAAGATACTTTATATGCTCACTCAACAATTTCAAAGGGACCTCTTATACTTTTACTTTATTACATTAATATGGACTGAAAAAAACATTAACACATACAAGTTGAAAGGCTTTATATTATACAGTTTAATGAGTAACTCATAGGAAAAAGTTATATTATTTGTAGCATTAAACGGTTATTGCCACCACCATTTCTCATTTATGTCCTTATTGTCCCTATAGTATTATGTGGGCCCAACCACATCCTTCAACTTGATGACAATGTGTTATCAACACCTAGGATGATAAGGAATGGCAGAAAAAAAATTCAGAATGAGAAAAAAACTCATTCCTGCATCTTTGTGACATCCATCTTTGTGGCCCAATTTGGAACAACAACACACAAGATACTGGCGCCCATGTCCTGTTGAGCAGCGGGCGGCAATATGTCTCTGGAGGCTTGCAACCAACTTGGAGCTTTGTTCTGTCTCCCACCTGTTTAGTGTTGGCATCTCCACAGCCTGTACTATAACACAAGAAGTTGTGACTGCAATTAATAAAATAATGAAACCTCAATACATTAAAACCCCATCTGAGGCAGAGCTTAAGCTAATTGTCCAGGGCTTCAGGGATGGGTGATTACTACAGGTTGCAGGTGCAGTAGATGGGACTCACGTTGGAATATTAGCACCAGCTGAGGATCTTACGATCCAGCTTACCAGGTAAAGTACATGATGCCAGATTGTTGGTCAACACTTATTGTACAGATGAATCCAAAATGGCCCATTGTTTCCAGGCTGGACTGAAAGACTGTGTGATGTGGAGGTACAACCACAGACACACTTCAATTATGTGCTGCTGAGAGAGCATTTGAACGACTGAAGGGTCGATGGAGATGCCTACTCAAAAGGTGTGATGCCCATATTTCTCTTGTTAGCTACATCATATCAGCCTGTTGTATTCTACATAACTTCTGTGAAATTGTAAATGAGGAGTGGGAAGATCAGGGTGGATGACTAGTTGGAACCAGAGACTGGTCATCAAGCTAACTATGGGGGGCAAATTAGAGATGCACTGTGCAGTAATATAAAGGAAATGTGTGCATGGATGTGTCTATATACTGTACAGTATATTTGCTTTAAGCTACAGTCGTTGGTTTTATTTCTTTGAAAGAAGATAAAGAGAGGAGAACATTAATGACTCTGTGATTATTGGAACAGGCAATAAATGCACATTCTAATGGAGCCGTTTAAGCAACTTAATTACTGTAACTTGGAAAGGGTCAATCAAAGAAATCTCTGTTGAAATCCCCAAGAAGAGAGGATGTTGAACATTGAGTCATGTTTAACGTGTTAGGTGCCTGTGTGGTTTGAGGAGGAGCAGGGGTGCAGTGTGGTGGGTACTTGGATGGTTTTGTTGGTGGGCCATAAATGATGGCGGACTTACAGTGAGTATTTCCAGATGGGTTGTGTGAAGTGGACCAAACTGGGGGACTGACTGGGGTTGGAGCCATCCATTGTTGTGTGGTAGGAGGTGTCATAGGTTGGGGCATTGTAGCAGGGACAAAACTCCCCATAATCTGCAAATCATCTGGCTGTTGGCCCTTTGCTGCTCTACCATTAATTGAAATGCCTTTAT
This sequence comes from Brachirus orientalis, assembly GCA_016785285.1. NCBI lineage: Eukaryota > Metazoa > Chordata > Actinopteri > Pleuronectiformes > Soleidae > Brachirus > Brachirus orientalis. The sequence continues at coordinate 2,113,176 of JAFBJR010000112.1, read as the reverse complement.
TCAGCTTGTTGGTGCATTTTTAAAAAGAGTTTTCAAAAGAAGTAGACTCCTGCTTTATCTACTTGAATTCATCCTCATCCATTTTTCTCTTTTCACCCAGGTAGCTTTCAAACTTTCTCAACTCTGTGAGTCGGGGACTTTCTCTTTCTTTTCTGAGCCCGAGGTACAGCCAACTTGGGATGGCCCTTTTTCTCTTGCCGTGGGAGTGTCGTCAACTTCAACATCAGTGACACTTTTATCTCCTTAAATAAAAATGACAGACACATTCTACTTGGCCTTTTTGACTTACTGATAACAGACACATAATGACAAAAGATAGCTGACAAGCATTTATAGATACAGCATATATGTCAATATAGCACATTGTTGTACAACTTTGCTCAAAAGTTTCTCACTAGTACATTCACAAACGTACCCCTTTTTTCTGACTCTTGGTCCTGCTCGATGGAGTCGGACTTGCTTGGTGCCACAGAGGATGGCAGAGGTGTTTCTTGCTGATAAGTCTCAACAGTATGTTTTGGGCTGCTCGTAGATTGGGTGCCAAGAGTGGCGTCTATTCCTTCTTACCATGGAAACTTGTCCTTTTTGTCTCCTGAACTGCCGCTTCTTTTAAGAATGTCATGTATTTTTGTTGCTCTACTGTGTGGGTGAATCCCAGAGCCTCCATTTCTCGCTAATAAGTTGATGAAATGAGATATTTCCATCAAGAGCTTTTACCTCGTTCTCACTCCATGTCTGACCACGAGCCATTTCTCCCAGCTGTTGATGTACACACGCGTATGTTTTGGTTGTGTTTACCTACAGTGCCCTGTCTTGTAGTCCGCTTCCTGCATTTGGTTCTTCTTCACATATCCTTCTTTCTTCATGATTCCTTTCGCCTTCTTGAGATTCCCAGTTCCAGAATCACTGAAGCATCTCCACAGCATAATACTCACACCACTGTGTTTCACTGTGGGGATGCTGTTCTTTGGTTCGTCCAAACATAAACAATGTCTCTGTGGACAAAGAGCTTTAGTTTGGTCTCATCTGAGCAAAGGACATGCTTCCAGTATGAACAATATGTTAATAATTATTTGCTGTTCATCAGCACTTGGGAAATACCTTTAAAACCATGATATTTTCATAGGGGGCTAATAATTTTGTCCTCATCTGTATGTGTGTTAATGTCCATTCTGGTCTGTGAAGGCCACCATACCTCCCTGATGCAATTTGAAAAGGGAGGGATGAGCAGAGGAGTCTTCTGTTGCAATCTGCAGTCTCACCTTTTAGATGTCACTAATTGTTATGCAGTGCCCCTTTAAAGCACTGATCCTGTGAGGTTGGATTGCATAATTGGTTTTAATGATTTCATGAATTTCAACACTCCATGTGAAAGTAATGACAGTCACAAGTTACAACATTTAGTAGTTTTGCTGCTGTGTCTAGTTGTATGCCACGGGAAACAGAACAGTTTTTACATACAACTTTAATAGTTTATCATCTTGTGTTAATTTCTATTTAGTATTTTTCACAATAATGTCTTCCTCTTTTATGCTATAGCAAGTTAATTTCCCTGGCATTAACAGTATTATGTCATTTCTTCTTATATCTCATCTTAATGAAAGATTCCTCTGTGCCATAGAAGAGAAAATTAGAAGGTTTTAATTCGTGGCTCCCCCAGAATGATTTGAGGTGCCCTTGAGAAAGACACCAAACCTCTAACTGCTCCTGATGGTGCATCATCGATGTATGGATGTGTCAGTGTGACTCGGCGAATGAAACATTCCTTGTCAACAATCACCGTTACAGAGGTCAACAGGATAGAAAAGATACCGTTTCTGTGATGTCGGTTTACTCATGCAGTTGCCATTTTCCAGTGCAAATACACCGACTGTTCCCTTATTGTACATTTTTACAAGATACATCCTTATACTCAAGGAAACATCTCTGGGAATTTATATGTAGTTTAAAAGAAAGACTCAGCAAAACTGGCATAGTTGGTTCTGTCATTGTCATCGTTCCTAGTCCCTAAAGGCATGCACTGTATATGGCCTCTTCTCTTGTCGAGCGCAGTGGATAACAGTATACTTAAAGTACAAATATATTCTACACCCCACACACAGCTAAAGCTATAATCTACTGTCACTTGCTAAAATACAGCAGGTAAAATTAAGTCAGTTTGACACAGAAAAAAACAGAATTGGCTGTCAGAAATATGTGCTGTGAAATCTGGTCAATTCTAAACTGTTCCAAATGACGACATTTACCTGTCAGTTTTACAACACTGTTAATTGAATGTACATATTATTGAATGGTGACACTTCTGTAGATGTTCAGCCTTAATTGACATTAAGAATGGAAGATGATTTCCTATGTCATTATCTAAGATTTCATGTAAATGGCTCAATTTTACTAGATCTTGCTTTACAAACTGTGGCTCTTAGCAACATGTAAGTGTCACAGTGGCCACATGGCAGATTAGTGGCTAGTACTGTTGCCTCACTGCAAGGAGGTCACCGGTTTAAATCCCGGTTTCGACTGAGGACCTTTCTGTTTGACATTTGCATGTTGTTCTTATGTGTGCGTAGGTTTTATCCAGTTACTCCAGCTTCCTCTCACACTCCAAAAACGTGGTTAACTTGACACTCTGTATTGACCTATGACCACCTATGCAGTAATTATCCAATAGGAGGCTCTTATCTGTTTGCTTAGTTAAATCCAGGTGACAACTTATTTTTTTTTTGGCCAGGTTGTGTATTTTCCCTACAATGGATTGGTGACCTGTCAATCGTGTACCTTGCTGGGATTGGCTACACCTCTCCCTGCAACCCTCAAGTGGAGGATAAAGCAGTAGACAATGATTGAGTGAGGATCACAGTCACCACAAAGCTTCTCAGCACAAACAGCAAAAATTTTATCCCCAGTAATGTGCACATGAAATAACAAAACCAGACTGCTGAAGATATGAATTTCCTTTGGATTGCATTGAAGTTTAAAGGAACATCAGGTCAAAAATCTGTTATCTATGAAAAATGTGCTTCCAACACAGTAGTTATATCTATAACACATCTACCACATTGTCATCCTCAGGGTTCCTTATTTAATGCTCAGCAATCCAGTTATCTAGTTCCTCTCATTAACACGTACATGGTGACTGCATCATGTGTAAATTGTGCATGTGATGAATAAAGTCTTCATGCTTCAGATGTTGGAGCATATTTTTATTAATCTGCCACCTGCTGTCGCTGTGTTATATTAAGGAGCACAAGATGTGACTTTCTAATGGCTTCACTTGAATGTGTGCGTGCACATGTTTGTGTGTGTGTGTTTTTGCCAACTTAAGGCAGCAGTAATGAGCAGAGGCTATGATACGATCAGAGATGTTCCGGTCCCCCGAGCAGATGTTCCTGAACACCCCCTCCTCTGCTCTGTGCTGATCATACTAAACAGAAAAGAGGTTTCTGTGTATGTTTCTGTCACTATGCCTGCATTCCTGTTTATACTGTATATATGTGTTTGTGTGTTTCATAGAAAGAAAGAGGGAGGGAACAGTGTGGAAGAGGAATTCTAACATATATATTATATTAAAAAGAGATTTTTAATCTTTAAAAGGCCTTTCTGATTAAATGAATCTTATGAATGTGATTTTAATAATCAACTATTAATGGACAGATGAGGTTAGAAGTATTTTTTTTTTGTGTTGCTCCAACTACCACCAGACTTTTAAAGGACCTGTAGATATGTTAGTTTACCATGTACTAATCATTTTTTTCAAAGTTGGATTAAAACATGTGGATAATGCAGTTGGGATGTGAATTATGATTGCATGGATAAGTTCAACTGGACTCCAATTGGCCTATAATGCTTTGCACATGTTCCACAGTTTCCACCTCTGGTGGCTTAACCTTGAAATAATTAAAGAAACCATTACACAGAAGAAGAAAATGCTGGAAAAATAAGAGACTGCATCTTAATCTCTTTTGAGACTGACTATAAGTCTGAAAAGGGTGTAAACACCTAAAGGTGTGACAAATCGGTCAAATCAAAAGACAGCTGCTCTTCGGTGTCCGCCATGTTGGATGAATACAAAAGCTGCAAGATGACACTTCTCTGCCTCTAGCAGGCCAGGGGGTAAAAAAATTGGGATTGGTTCACTTTATTCATAGATTCTGAAATTGGCCAAAACAGCGTCCTTACCAGATGTGTCTGCAGAGCAAGACCCAATCGCCTGCAGATTTGGCTGTGTTCACCCGGCTTACGTTTGTAGGTAGGTAGGTAAATAACTTTATTAATCCCCAAAGGGAAATTAAGTTGTCAGGATTTAAAATATATACTGTATATTTAAAAATTAACAGAAGGTGCAGCAAAATAGAAAGATAAATAACTATACAGTCGGAGCCCGTGCAAATAACAGTGATAAAACTGGGAGTATAATTATAGAAGTGACCAAATTGACCAAAAGAACATTTCAATGGTGAAGCTTCACCCATTGCTAATTTACAGTGTGTGGAAATTTTCCTAACTAATGGATTAGAACATGCTCACTTTCAGATTCAGATTTGGATTCAGAAAACTTTATTCATCTCAGAAGGGCACTTCATTTGTAGCTTCCCATAAACAATCATCTGTTCTCACATACATGTCACGGCATTGGGCATCAGACATCAGGGACATAGGAAAAGAAAATAAATAAATGTAGTAAGATTTACCCCAAAACTGTTTAATTGTCTGATAGATGAGAGAGCAAAATATTTAGAGTATCTATTTGTTCTGCTCAGGAGTAAGAAAAACAGGCGACTTTGATACCAGTTTCAACTAAAACCTTGTTTGGAGACACTTGTCTTTTTTCTAATCTAATACTAATCAGCAGTAATTAGATGGGATATGTGTTGTATTTTTTAGGACCAATATTGTGATTGTTTTGGTAGAATTACAGTAATCAACAAGTGACAATTACAAGTGTCAATAATTAGCAGCTTCCGTTTTTACACCATTATGTGGTGGTGTTTTTCAATTACACAATCCAAATCTTGTTATGGACTTCTCAGGCAATGTTGCTATCAGCACATAAACTGGCCTGCCTCATTTTGATATTTCCCTTTGACTGATGAGAATGCTAGAAAAGGTCAGCAGGCAGTGTGGACAAAAACTTATTAGGGTTGTCAAAAACATTTTATTAACAATTTAGCTATACAATCAGTAGGGAGAAATGGTTTTGGTAAATCAAAATTAATAGATATTAAGAGATAGATAGAATGAGAGATATTGGGGCTGGGCAATAAAATGATTAAGATTTAGATGAGTAATTATGATAAGCTATGATTTATATACGAGAAAGCAAATGTCAGAAATCAGTTCTGGGCAGGTCATTAGTTCAGATCTTGGTTCGACTAATGCCCTTTTTGTGTGGTGTCTGTATGTTCTCCCCGTGTGTGTGAGGGTTCTGTGGTGGGTACCCTGGCTTCCTGTCACATTCCAAAAACATGCAGATTAGGTGAATTGGACACCCTAAATTGACTGTGAGTGTGAGAGTGAACGGTTGTTTGAGTCCATATGTTAGCCCTGTGATGGACGTGATCTGTCCAGGGTGTAGCCGGCCTTTTGCCCAGCGTCAACAATGTCAGCGTATGATAAAGTGGAAGAAAATTGATGGATAGTACTGACTAAAACTAAGGAACTGCAGAGGAGAGAACCAAGTAGAATCAAGTGTAAGTCCTGAAGTATGGAGAGGTAACTGCTAAAATGCTAAACTGAATGAAACTTTAGGATTTTACTTCTTATTATTCTTTTTCCTTCCTCCCTTCTAGGGGTCACCACAGCAGATCACCTGCCTCCATCTTGTCTTATCCCTTGTGTCCTCTTCTATTACACCAACTGTCCTTAATAACATCCTTGAACCTTCTCTGTGGTCTTCTTCTTTTCCTCCTGCCCTCTAGCTCCATCTTCAACATCTTTGTCCAACATAATCACTATCACTCCCCTGCGTGTGACCAAACCATCTCGACCTCGACTCTCTTTATTCATCACTTTATTTCTGAACCATTCAACCTGAGCTGACCCTCAAATACAATAATTTCTAGTCCTGTCCCTCCTGGTCGCTCCCAACAAAAATAACCAGACAGAAAACACCAAACTGATCTTTTCACTTACCTGTAAGTATTTATGCAAATGAGTATGATGCCAACCTTTCTTGGGTTTCACCTGTTGATCACCCTCTGGACACCAGGCATCCAGTTGGAACAGCATCCAACTGGATGCCTGGTTGTGCTCATTTGATGATTGCCACGCCCATTAGCCTCAAGATCCTGCTCAATTGGTACTGTTTTATGTATTTTTTGATGTTGGCCATGGGAATAGACAATTTGTATCAATTTGTAAAAGCAAAAGCTCTGTTTTTAGAGTTCTCTTTGGGTTATGATTATTTCATGTATTAAGCAGCATTCACCCCCTGGTCCCTCTTTAAGTTTTTTGTCATTGTTAATTTAGTTCCTTGAGTAAAGTTAACATTCTTTTTTTTTTTTTTCATTTACATCTGATTTTATGTTACTGCAATTTCCCCTTAGAAGCAGGGTCATAACATAACATTATTTATTTCATGACAATTCTCTTAGGTAAGGTGTAGACAGCAGGAAAGGCATTATCATCCTACAAATTAAAAATGGTATGTTCTATTCTTATTCCTGCTCCCTTGTTAACCATTGTACAAAATGTCAACGGCAACGACACACAATAAACAAACTGGAACAACGGAGGAGACAGAAATGATGCATGCACTGTGCTTATGCAAACAAGAAACATACACTTTAGAACGGAATTATTAGTTAAACGAAAATTATTATTTAAAAGTATTTTCCAAGTACTGTTATAGAGAGCAAAGAATTTTTAACACTTTTAAAAAGCACAGGTCTTTGTGCAGATCATTCAGTAAGGCTCACTTTGGTCTTCTGGAGGTAGTTCTTCACCAGGAGCAACGTACAAAGTGATGACCCAGACCCAGTTTTGCTGCTGACGGCTTCAGGTTTTCTTTCAAAATCTTCACTTATCCTTCTTTCTTCGTGATTCCTTCAACCTTGATTTTTCTCAAGTCTAAACTGATTTCATATGATTTTGACATGATGCTTTCTCCAGTGACAACTCAAACCCTTACTGAAGATTTTATACTGTGTGTAAATTGAGAGATAACACTGTTTTGAGCATTACACAGTTAAGCATGTCACTGAACAGTGGTTTGTGCTATGGCTCAGTAAAAAGGTCAGTTCTTAAGGAGGCAAATAATATTGACCCTGGTAGTTTTTGGATTGTGTGGAATAATTTCAGTTCTCTGTGCAAAGTCAAATGATGGAAGCATCCAAAATAAAATTAGGATGGATGATTGAAAATAATTAAAAATGCTTTGCTCTGTTTAACAGCATGTGGGAGATACTTATCAAAAATAAACTTTGCATGGGGGGGGCAAATAATTTAGACCTCAACTGTAATACATTATACAGACTACTGTGTAAACTCAGAGTAATCCAATCCAATCCAATCCATCTTTATTTGTAAAGCACTTTAAAACAACCACAGTGGACCAAAGTGCTGTAATAGATAAAAGACAGAATAAATAAAAGGCACAGAAGCTCACGAAAGGAAACAAGATACATCTAAAACACCTAAAATATAATTAAAAAATATAAAAATGTGTAAAAAATTGCCAAAATAAAAACAGATAAAATGAAATTAATAAAAAACTAAACTAAAACAAAACAAAAACCAATATAAATAACATCAACAACTTAAACAGTGGCAAAAGACAATGAAAATAATTTTAAGAAGAGATTTAAAAACAGACAGGGAAGAGGCCTGTCTAATGTGCAAGGGCAGATCATTCCACTGTTCAGGGACCACAGTGGCAAATGCATGGTTGCCTCTGAGCTTGTGTTTCGTCTTTGGCACAGTCAGGAGCAGCTGATCAGCTGACCTGAGTGAGCGGGAAGGTGTATGAAGATGTAGCAGCTCAGAGAGGTAGGGCAGAGCTAGGTGGCTGGGTTGTTGTCCCAGTGGTGCCACTAAAAAGCAACATTTCAGTCTTTTCTTTCATTGAACATTAGAAAGTTAAGAGCCATCCGGGCCTTTATGTCATCAAGACACCTAAGAAATGCCTGGATGGAATAGGTATTATGCTGCAAATAGTAGCAGCATAAACATGATAGTGCTATTACATGAAGAGCAGACTCATTTTGGGACAGCTCCTCACACACAGTCTGGAAGTTTGGTCCACAGTAGCAGTTTGCCTGCTGTTAGTGGCACTAGCATTAGTAGGGCTGCAGTCACACTACTGTAAGTGTGGGATTGAGTTGTTCTCTGCTGATAATGTCTGCGGAGACGGGACACAGGTTGGTTCGGATGCTACCGATACAAAGCATAACTTCCATTCTGAAGCCTTGAGAATGGCAGTTTGGCTAGTGCCATGTTTACGTTTCAAAAGCTGATGTCAGTGACACTGTTGCCTGCTATATGTACCTTATATTATCTTATTTTTTGCCCCTCTAAATGGTAACATGAGTTCTAAAATTTATTTGAAAATAGCAATTTAGACCATCAGTTCTGACTCCAGCCACCACACTGGGTGCGAGCGAAGACCTGTTTTAACACACTTCAATGAACGTCCAGGCAAACTTGGTTGAATTTCCTTTGTTTATTGTTAATTAGTTTGAAGGTGGTACTTTTGAGGTCCTTGTCATGCAAGGAAACCCACCAAGCTGTGAAATTCACGATCTCACCAAGTTTCAGGGGCGTCCAATGAATTCTGCAGGAACTAATGTTAAAAACATATTTTCATATTTGGTGTTCCCAGTAGCCACACAGCAAATATTCAACCCGGTTAGATGCTGCCCTTGCCTTCATTTGATCTGTATGCTGTTACTAGATTACCACGGCAACCATGGTAGTGGCCAAAAGGTATACTTGCAGGAATGAGGACACTTTCAGTGCTGTATTCAGCCCTACTTAAATGATTTTATTATTGTACCAATGTTTACATTATTAGTAAAATTAGATTATCCTATATTTGCACTCACACCAATTAGTGATAATGAATTTGACCTCTTCATTTAACCCTTTCTTATCACACACCAGTAGTGAACACACATAAACCAGATGCCCTTGATCTGTTTGGGGATTTGACCAGCAACCCTTCAAGCCCATTTCCCTTTCTATAGACCAGTGCTTCCCAATCTGGGGTTCGCCAGGGATCACGGGGTGGCACAGAGCTTTGTTGGCTCTGAGGTTGTGCAGTTACCAAAATATATTGGTGCATATGACATTTTAATTCCACATTTAAATGTATTATTAAGCCTCTGTGAGCCCTGAACTTCTGAATGCTGTGTGCGCAAGCTACAGTTTGTCAGGTCCGCTAGTGACAATATACCTGTGTAATTCATCCCTGATTGTTTTCCTGCTGTCAGCATACACCATGCCAAAGGTATCAAAAAGGCAATATTTTGAGAGGTACCTTGAATTTGGATTTGTAGAAGGACTGGGCAGTTTTCGGCCAGAATGTGTCATTTGTGGTGAGGTGAGAAACTAGCTAATGACAGCACGAAGCCAAGCAAAAAGAAACACCAGGAGACTATTGGTGAAAGTCAGGAATATTTTGAGAGGAAAAAGCAATTGACGTTATCAAGAAAATTCACAGACAACAAGAAGGTAATGATTTACACAGAGCTACAGAAGCATCATTTGAATTTTCACAGTTTTTGAGAGCAGCTAATCAAACCCACCTGCCTCAAAATTCATAAAGTAAAAACTGTCCCACTATCTGACAACACTGTGAAATGGCTGCAAAACCAGCTGCAGAAAAAGCTTAGGAATAGTTCCTTTGCCATTCAACTCGACGAAACAACAACAGTGTCAGAGGAGTCTGTGCTCTTGTTTATATGGAATATATTGATGTTGATGACTTGAAACAAGACATTTCTTAAGTCAACAAATCTAGCAACAACATCAACAGGCCAGGACATAGTCATCGCTGTGGACTCCTATTTCTTATCCAGTAATGTTCCCTCTAAACACCTAGTCGAATGTTGCACTGACAGGGCTGCAGTTGTAAACTTTATTAAAGCTCGCCCTTCTAACAAGAGACAGTTTGCCCAGCTGAGCATCGATGAAGCGCATCAAACACTACTGCTACACACGGAGGTGCGGTGGTTATCACGTGGACAAGTGCCCGTGTGTTTTATGGAAGTGCAAGGAAAAATAAAGGAATTCTTGCAAGATCACAATCAACCACTGTGTGAGCAGCTGTGTGATGCATTTTGGATCCTGGCAGACACATTCACGCTCTACAATGAGATGAACAAGCTGATGCAGGGGCCTGAATCAAAAGTCATGCAGTGCAAAGATGCTATGGATGCTTGTGTGCGCAAACTGGAGTACAGAATTGAAATGTATTTTCCACTGGTGCTGAAGCAGTCTGGCGGCACAGTGCTTGCACATTTACCCCTAGACTTTACCTGGCACATAAACCTGCTTTGTGAGATTAAGAGCCGCTTTGCTTTTTACATCGACATGTATTTATCAATGGAAGCGTGGGTGATGAACACCTACATTTCCAGATTAATGGACGTGGAATACCTAGGCTGTGAAGATGAGCTTTGTGGCCTTCAAGCTGATTCTGTGTCAAAAAAAATCTTTCCAGGAGAACAGACACAAACAGTTTTGGATTGTCAAAGGACACACTCTCGCTCTTAGACTGGCCAAACATGCGGTAACAAGTGTTATTCTCTCATTCAGCACGACGTACCTGTCTGAGGCAGCCTTCAGTGCCCTTGTAACAATAAAACCAAGAGCCAGAAACAGACTTGATGTCCACTAGGACTTTAGACTGGCTGTCACAACCATCACACCTGACATCACATCCCCGGTCAGAGGTATGCAAGCCCAAGGTGGCCATTAGTTTATGAATGAACAGACTGGCACAGAGTGAAAAAAATAAAACATATAAACATATAACGAAGGACTTTTGTTAGTGTTATTACCATTTGTTGTTATTGTAATGATTACACATAAACGTGTATAGCTGTGTCAGAACCGGTGTTGACATGTGCATGTGGATAGAAACAGACTTTCTTGTCTGAAGGAGATCTGTGACAGAACTGTATTATATAGGTGTTGATTCTTCTCTGAAAATAGATCATTAATTATCTTTGGAAGAAGGTGTGTGTCCACTTTATCCCGGTGTAAAAAAGGAAAATGTTTAATGTTTAAGAACCACGCCTGCTATTATTTTATGATAAACCCTCGCTTAAGTTATTTGTCACAACCCAGAAAATCAAAATTTGTTCCCATAACGACTAGAAGTCTAATCCAACAATTAATCAATTATTTGCAGTTATGTAAAGAGCAATGTCTGGAAGTGATGCACTAACATCATTGCTAAAACAATGTGAGACATCTGTTTGCAATGTATTTTGCATGAAAAGTGGAATACACACAACTGAAAAACAGACATTGGAGCAAAAGACTCCCAAGCCATGATTGTCTTAACACATTAACCATCCTGTTGAGTTTGGGACAAATTGGACCTGTTTCAAGTCAAAATATTTAATGAATTGTATTTGGTTTTTGCATGTCTTCAGAAACACTATAAAGTCACAAAAACTAAAATAAATAAAAAAACTCTGCCAATTTAATTAAGTTTGTTTAAGATTCCCATATGGCAGTGCTGGAAAACTGGCAGTTTTCCACAATAAACAGCTAACATTTTTTTTTAGGCTCACATTAGGTGCTACACATACGGTACATGGAGTGCGATTAATGTCAAAACTATTTCAGTAAGTAAAATGTAAATAAAACAGAATGCAATGATTTGCAAATCTCATAAACCCATAGTTTATTCCTAACAGAACATAAGCAACATACCTGATGTTGAATTGACAACTTTTACCATTTTATAAAACATATTACCTCATTTTGAATGTGATGGCAGCAACGCATGTCACAGGCACTAATACAACCCCATACCATCAGAGATGCAGGCTTTTTTTTTTTTTTTTCTTTCTTTGGTCCAGAGAAGACAGCAGTGTGTTGCATGACACAGCTTTAACATTTTACATTTGTGGATTGAACAGCGAGCTGTGTTCACAGACAGTGATTTCTGGAAGTATTCCTGAGCCCATGCAGTGATTTCTAGTAGAGAATCATGCATGTGTTTAATGCGGTGCTGCCTCAGGACCCAAAGGTCACAAGCATCCAGTTTTGACCTTTAGACTTGTTCCACAATATTTAGACACAGTTTGACGCAGATTGGTGAATCTCTATCCATCTTTTCATCTGCCTCTCTGAAATGCTCTTTATACCCAGTCATGTTACTCACCTGTTGCCAGTTAATCTAAATAGTTATCAAATTCTCCTACAGTTTTGTAATTTGTGCCATTTACTTTTCCAGCCTTTTGCTGCCTCCATTCCAACTTTTTTGAGATGTGTTGCTGCCATCAAATTCAAAATGAGCTTATATTTTTCATGAAATAGTAAAATGTCTCAATTTCAACATCTGATATGTTGTTTATGTTCTACTGAGAATAAAATATGGGTTTAGGAGATTTGCAAATCATTTTATTCTGTTTCAATTTAAATTTTACACAGTGTCCCAACAGTTTTGGAATTGGGGTTGTACACATCTGACCTTGTTAAATGGAACTACCCATTTTCCATGTTGTCATGTTATTTTGTAACCACTTTTTTTTTTTTTGTGCGGAATCGACTTTGCAAAGACTCCATATCACAAGAAATAAAAGTGTGTTCCTCTCCAAATCTCCTAGAGTCGTGTAGTGTGATCTTGGCTTAAGAGAACAGAACGTAACAGACCTGACATTGTGTGATACTTTTTCTGTTTTGTAGGTATAGGACAGAGGCCCAGCAGTAAATCTAATGTGGCCTGCCAGTTAATATCAAGTTATAATGTGTTATTTCAGTCTGTTTTGGGTATTTATGCATTCATTTTGTTATGCATTTCATAAATGTTTTTAACTGAAACTTGATATTGTTCCATATCAAAACTTTAACATAGAAATTTTCTGAAATATTGTCATAAATGTCGTTGTTTTGACATAATGATAAAAAGGTCAATGAAAAAAGAAATTAATGTGTTCACCCATGCCAAAAGAGCCAAAGATGATAAAACACATGTGTATTGCAGAATAATTTGACCTGGTATTTAAAGAGGACATTCACTAGAAAATAAATTTTCTGATGTTTTTTGGTGTGTCCCCGTGTCCGTCCCGTATCTAAACATCACTAAAGTGTCACAATAAACACTCCAGCCACTTCTAAGAAAGAAAGGCTTCTCTGTTTACCTGCGCTCAAGCAAGTGGTTTTGAAAAGTCAAGTTTAGTTATGTAACTAGCACATTTGCCATGCAGCGAGCCCTCCCCCAACAGCTACTCCCGGTCATAGGCATGAACGTTCAACCTGAAGAAGAAGAAGAAGAAGAAGCACCGCAGAGCAGTCAGTCAGCTCGTAGCTGGCCAATCACTAGCGAGTGTGCAATCACTTGGTAGCTGGCCAATCACAAGAGACTCAGTGTTCTGGGGGCGGGCATTAGCTCCAAAACAGAGCGCCTGTTCAAATGCTGTCAGAGATTATGAGGTTTTTGACCATAAATATTATTTAATTTATCTAAGTAGACATCAGTAATCTCAGTGTTTGGTTCAAAAAGACCATGCTATGTGACCTTTAATGCTGATTAAACACATCCACACTGGCTAAGAGATTTGTTGGAATGTTAGGACCAATGTGTTAGACTCTCAATTCTCTAACAGCACTATCAACAAACCAAATGAGTTAATATCTTCAGGCAGAATATTGATCGATCTCTCCAGTACAGTTCTTTCTCGACTAAATGCTGTAGGCAAATGGCTGAAACCTCTTTTCCTTCAGTCTGTCACTTGCCTATATATAGTGCTTGGGAACTTTGTGCCCTGGAAACACATGACCTTTTGTTGTGTTTCCTTTATGTGGCATTTTAATCTGGGAATATAACCCATGGAAAATAAGAAAGGACCCATGGAAAATAAGAAAGACTCCCTCTCCTTTTCTTCCCTCTTCAACCTTCTTGCATCCATTTCTTCCTGTTACCTCCTCCAGTCTGCTGTAATTCTCCTGTGGACAACCCTTTTGTCACACATCTCTATCAAGCTGGAATTTAAAATCAGCCTTTCTTTATCTTTCCTGCCCTCTATCTGTCCCTTATCGTACTCTCTCCTACGTGAATAAACTACATCTCCACTCTCCCTGCAACTCTTTTTTTCTGTGCCTTTTGTATTATTCTTCTTTTACATTCCCTCCTGTCTTCCAATGTTTGCTCCATATTTTGTGTTTGTCTCCAATGTTTTGTATTTCTTCTTGCCCTCAATTTTTCCAGATTTGGTTATTCCTGTTTATAAACATGCAACAATATCAGTGCAGTCAACAGACATGCACACAGGATATATAAATATATAATTTTTTATTGCCCCACTGTTTGTTTTCATGAGCTGGGTTTTAATGAGAACAACAAACACTGCTACTATGCTGAGTATAGTTTTTCTCTTTGGACTGTACTTTGCATTTCATCTATTTGCTCTTTATTTATTTATTTGCCTCTTCTATTTACTGTTCACTTCTCATATGAACCCCTTTGTCCATATGAGACCCACCCCGTGTGCTATCCTTTAAGTTTGTACTCATTTTGACATACAGTCTTTGTTCATGTGTTTTCCATGCTTAGTTACTAGCATTTAAGTGGACTGCAGTCCTTGTTCCAGTTTAAAAGCAGGGGGAATCAATAGCCTGGCTAACAGCAGTCCATCTGTCAATCTTATTTGAGATTGAGTGAGTCTGGAAAGGGTGTAGTCTCCTCCCAATTCCAAGAGGCGTGACCAATGGACATAGATGAAAATGCCTCTGTACACAATTGGATAAACCTACAACTAATCAGACCAATGATCCAGATGACATATGAGTTACGGAAAACATGTAAACAAACATCCTTTTAGTATTATGGCATCTATCGACTTGACCTCTTTGTCATCATTGTGTTAAGGGGAAAAACCCTTTTGTAATGGTTCCCTTTTTTCTGAGATTCTGAACTCACCAGATGTATCCACAAAGTGAACACAAATCACTGCCAGATTCAGCTGGGTTCACCCAGGCTAGGGAATTAAATTATTGAATAATGTGTGTTGTCCACCTCCACTCTGTTTGGTGGTGATATGCTCCCTTTTATGCTTTGTATTATTAGGCTTTTTTTTCTAATGTTATGTAAATGTATTTAGTTTCAAAATGGAGGAAGGGAGGGATAGGACTGGTTGTGGGTGTTAATGATGTGTCAGACTTTTACAACTCTTGGGAGTATTGTATTGTTGTCTCTGGTAGAAGGCAGTTTTCTCTGAGTGGTCCATTGATTTTAGGCATGTGGAGACACACGCCGACTCTTAGAGCCTCTGTAAGTTTAGCAGAGCCTGTCTCATTTTCTCTGTCTGTCCTCTAAGCTGTGCTCTGCTTGCCCACTAAATGCATGGGGTGCTGCCCAGTCAGTATGACAACTGAGACAGGTGAGAGTGGTGCAGTAATATCCCTCTCTCTTGCAGGTAGGACATTCAGAAATGTTCCCGTGCTCTGTGTGGCTGCAGCGTAATGATCTCATACATCTGTGGGCATGAAGGGAAGGAAGGTGCATGGAATGTGAAATACTACTTTACGTGCTCTGTTTGGCTGTTGGAATATTGATAGGCACAGCAGTTGCTGTGCTCATGACTTGGTTGTTTTTATGTTCAACCGGGATTAGAATATAGCACTCCAACTTGTTTGAGGAATGCTGGCTGTGGATAGTATTGAAGGTTTTCTTCTATCTATTAGATTTCCCGACTCTTTAATGAATTTGCTCTCCCATTTGTTGCACTTTCTCACTGAAGAAGCTCATTCCTTAAACCACTCCACCTCCCCGTGGAGACAATTTCCTGTCTCAGTTAAGACCTGTTTTCCCATTAGGGCTGCAGGAATAGGAGTGGCTCTCTTAAGGTCTCCTGTAGTCATTCAGCAGTGGAGTGGGTTTGTTAAGATGGGAGCTGGGGTCTGTGAGAGGCAGACTAATGAGCAGTTAGATTATGTAATAGGGAGTGTGTTATGCCCATAGTGTTTGGCAGTATCGTTGGTATCCCAGGGTTTTAAAAATAGTCTCTATTTCAGTGTGATGTTGTGTAGGAAACACCTTACTGAGCACTAATGTGTTTGCTATGTCTGACATTTAGTACTGACATGATTGTCATAATGACAACAATCAATCACAGCTTCCTGCTCATTATACACAACATAGGTACTGGCCAATTACAGAGCCAGATTTGTTACGTAGGCAGAGGTGGAAGCAGCAGTACACCATTCATTCTAGTGATAAAATATGGCAGCAGCAGGAGCTATTCCTCCAAAGAATGAACATCCTACAGTTTGAAAATGATCTGACGTTGAAACTGAAGCCCAGACTTATAATGAAGCCCTGATCTTTTTGCTGTGTAGATACTGATACAACTTTCACAGCTTCACCGTCTCTAGCGATGGAGTGAATTTAATACTTAACATTTAGTATTATTTGGGTAATGCAGTCACTGTCGCATCGCATTGTTGTTCTAATGTGATATTTACGCACAGTAATGTAGTCTAGCAGTTTTAAAGTAACAATTAAAGAGTCAATTTAACGCTATATGTCGAACTCTTAGGGTTTACAGTTAATTTAACACAAATCTCGCTTGTATTTTTTCCCAATCAGAAACTGTCTTAATTTGACACTTTTCAAGTTACTTTCACACTGCACAATTGTGGAGTATAAGGCAATGAACGATTATATGATCCTGTTTAAAGTGCAACAGGTTAATGTTCCCACATGTTAAATTTTAGAGTCACTCTCAATGATTAGTATTCAGTTGAAAAAAGACAGCTCTGCTTCAGTGACAGGACATGCCGGAATTTGCAGTGCATAACTCACGCAAGGTATTATGGGCTATCGGAGTAAGATGGGTAGGAAATGGATTTTCTAATCCTGACCTTTTAGGTGACCTTGCTAGGTGACAGAGCTGTTATCTTGGAAAAGTAACTCTTCTATGTACTTCTATGTTACCAAAAAGTAAGACCCAGATACTGTATCTAGGGCTGCAGCTATCAAATATTTTGGTAATCGAGTATTCTATTGAATATTTCATCGATTCATCGAGTAATCCGATAAAAATACTTTTATCCTATTCCTCCTATTACTTTTGCTTTGCTGCGTTTGCTCATTTTTGCTGTATTCACTGTTTTTGGTCCCGGCGTCTGCCATTCCGTACTGCTAAACTGTCCACACGTTACCCAAAGTCCGCTTCTGTTTTCTTCTATGGGCATGCGTAGCCTGTGACATAAGCATGTTGTGTCACACTAAAAAGAATCCGTGCGAAATGGATTTCGAGGCAGAGGAAACTCCTCATTCATTTTTTGTAATCGAGTTACTCGTGGAATCGTTGCAGCCCTAGTTGTATCTGCTTGATTATACCAGCAACTGTGTCATTTGCTCATCTGTAGACGGATGAATCCGGCCTGCTGTTGAGTGTCAGTTCTTACTGTTGGGTCTTGACAAGTTAAACCCCTTTTTCAATTCTTTCTCTGTGTTTGAGTTAAATTTGGAGAGGCAGCAGCAAATGCTTCTCAGTTACATGCTGTTCCCTCTTTGAAGAGTATCATAGAAGATTTACTGATAATTTTAAAAAAGTGGAAAGATAGAAAGGTCCACCTGCTACAGGCTCATCAGTCTCCCTCAGACTGGTAACTTTAGCCTGGTTAAAGCCTCGTCTCATGGCGAGAGGACACTGCTGTCAGAACCATCCACCTCCTCCTCCTTTCGGCAGCTTCAGCTCGCAGGTTCCTCACAGTTGACAGACTCACACACATCTTGCATTTTACTGTGATATTCTGAAAAAAAATCTTTCATGCACACACTATTTGTCCTGTCATCTTACCAGCTGAGCTTCTAAACATGCAGTGATACAACCACAGCACGCAGACATGTGTCTGTCTGCCTGTCAAACAATTACAGGGATCGAGAAATGGACCACATTCCTGATGGAGGTTTTGGTTTGTGGCAACAGCGTACAGGAATAAATGGCAATTTATAAATAGCTTAGTTCTTCAACTGCATACGTCACATGTTTTACGTCTTAATTACTTACATCAATCTGAGTTCTGTATTACAATGTAAGGCTTTACCCCCAATCCTAATGGCCTGGGAAAATACCACAATTTGAAATTTGATGGCAGAATTGAGCCATATTTCAGAGCCATATTTCAGTATTTGTGCACTGCCAATTGAAAAGCTGAGGTTTTCTTAACTTCTAGGGCACACATTGCAAGCAAAAACAATGTGCAAAAACACAGCAGACCCAAAATGCAGTTTTTTGATGGGTATTGATTTTGCTATTGTACTTCTGATGATGCCCAGACATTTACAGACACATTTTATCGTTGTACTGATAATATATTTCTATAGCACCTGTCATATGTGAAATGCAGCTTAAAATGCTTTCTGTTTGGGGGGAAAAAAGAAGAGAAGCAATAAATAAATAAATGAATAAAAAATAACAACAAATTGGTTATTTTTAAATGCGTAACATATACCAGTCAAAATGTTTTAAAGATTTGATATTGCATGACTCCATGAGCTCATTAACTCATAAACTCTTCTCTTGCATAAACTCTTCTGTGTGTCCAACAGTGTTATACTGTTCTGTCTAATTAGTGCTTTCAGACTAAATATAATATTATAAAAAAGTAATTAATCGGCAGACTTTGCTTTTGCACCTTTTCTTAAAGTATGATAGTATGGCAGAGCGGAGGTGCATTCATTTACAGTGCCGACTATTACACAGATAACTTGTCAAACATGGAGAAAATGTTCTTATTAGTGGCCAAATCCACCTGATTATATAGGCACATTTAAATTGCTTTAATCTGCACCATAATACAGTGAGGTCAACCTACACAGTGGATTCAATGAATACAAACATTCTTTTACATGTGGGTACGTTCGAATCACTTTTTAAAATCCTCAGACGTGAATAATTAAAATTACACGGTGGGTGTGATCAAAAGAACATATGGTGAGCATGAGCAAAGTAACGATCTGCAACATAATATTGATTAACTATAAGATTAACACGTTTACGTTGACCTGCATGCTTTCAAAATAAGTGCCCCTGACTTTGACACATTTGACTAGTTCTTATATAAAACTTTCGCCATAATGCGTAAAATCAAAATTGGTTACAATTGGTATCTTGTAAAATAAAATACAAGTATTTATGTTATTTTTAGTGTTAGTAGTGATTCCACAACGGTAACAGGAAGTAGTCACTCCAGACTATGTAGAAGAAATACATTTCTCGCGTGTACTCATAGTACTATGGCCCCACTCTTCTGGTTTACTTACACTTGTACCAAATGATTGCAGTTTCCTGTTAAGTGTGTTGTGACACTGAAGTAATTGTCAGGACTCTCAGAGTTCAGACAGTGTCTTTTTCATGAGTGTGTACGATGTGACTCTCCATGTCATTTGAATGATTTCTCCCAGTCTATCACTACAATAGAGTGCTGAATGGTTTTATGAGAAATTCCAAACCCTGATTGGTCAGATACTGTCTTACTATTGCACTTTGATTCTGAATGATTTTTTGAAGTCATCCTTCCATTCATTATAAGTCTGTAACGGGTATTAAACATACAGAGCATTACAGCATGATTTACAATAGAATGGAAATCATTGTTTCCAATATACAACTGTTTCTTTTTTTTAAACTCCAGCCAAGATAAATAAATAAAACAATAAAATGTTAAAAAAAAAATTGCTTTTGTGATTGCCAGATTTTTAAAATAAACATTACACCATTTAATAATGTTATTTAGGTTAATAAAGATATTAATTCATATATTTCTCAAGGGTCAACAAAGCTGGTAATAATAGGAATGATAAAAGGCATTAAAACATTTAAGTAACTGTAAATGTATATTTCTTTAGTTAACATTTATTAAAGTTGAAAAATTGTTTCCCTTAAGTATAATAGCACTAAATAATCATTACTTGACTCTGTGAGGCATACTTAACTTTTATTATTAGTCCTTGTTTCACTCATTGCATCCCCTGGACTGACTTCATAAATGTATGGTAGGACAGAATAAGCATTACTTTACTATAACTAAGCATTTATTAAGCGTTATTGCCCTTCAATAATGCTTCTTGCGATTATAAAGTGGGAAATAAATGTTCAGTGTTGGTTGTTTAAGGCTCTCAGAGAGCATTACTAAAGCTTAACAATGTTACCCACTTTATAATTAAGGGTCATCATTAAGGCTTAACAGTTATAAATGCTTAAGTAAAACATATTCAGTGTTCCCAGCTGATGCTATTAGTACCTTTTATAAACTCTTTATGCATGCTTTAATCCCTTAATTAACCTGAAAGACACTTTAATAGAGGTTTAGTTAAAAAAATTAACAGTCAGCAAAAGCTTATTATAGTATTTACTTATTTTAATGAATGTACCATCAGAGTGTCAAAAACTGCACCCATGGACTGGAATGGACTACGTCTATGAGCTAAATGTCACAATACATCACTTGTGCAGTAACAAAACACTTGGTACAATAACCCATGTGCAGTATATCATTTGCCATATGTCTCTGCTGCTTAAGGTAAATAATTGTGCTCTTATAATCCCTGAGGGTTTTGACAAAATTTTAAAATGTCAAGTCACTTTAACTGTTCTTTTATACATACTTTACATTCAGTCATAGAACCTAAAGCTCATAGCACATAATAAGCACATACTTATGTCCTGTTTTTTTTTTTTATTATTATTATTATTTTTATATGCTGTTAATGTTGTGTTCATCTTATTCCTTACTGTATTTGTTCCATTAATTTTGATGGAGCAATTGTAATGCACCCAGTTTCCCCACAGAGATTAATAATGTATTCTGATTCAGATTCTTATTGTAAAATTTTAGACCAGTGCTGATTTCACTGCAGTTTCCAGCACTTAAAAGTTTAACCGCAGCACTGAAATTTACAGTGAATCATTCCAAAAAAATTAATTCCGATGGGAATTTACAATTTCGTCCTTCACATGGACACAGAAGTAAATGATCTGATTGCGGCGTGTGTACACATGCATCAAGAGTTCAGATGCATGTCTAATTCAGTCTAATTCTCCTGGAAGTGGAGGCAGAAGAAACTTCACTTCCACTTCTGTGGTAAGCAAACACAGCATGTGTCTGCTCGTCCCCTCCCTGTCCACTATCTGACTAATCTTCCTCCTCTTCAGCATCTGTGACTTTTGTGCCTGTTCATTATTTATTATTATTATTTTTTTTTTTAGAATGGAAGTATGCCACATTTACATGAATCAGACACATGATAGCACCAAACCAGGAAGTCATGATCAGATTGACTGTTTCTATGAAAACTGATCTGAATGACTGTCGGCATATACCCGCCCTCTCGTTTGGAACGAAATGAGTTTCCAAATGGGCTGTATCAGATCAGAGGTTTCAGATTGGCATGTTTACATGACGTTTTTATTCACATCAGGCTTTTATGTGTCCCATGTAAACGGTAGCTAGTGTTCACATCAATATTAGGCTTGGTTGAGTGTAGAGGTGCTGATAGTTTGTTCCTTCTTGTTTGGATGATGAGGTGGCATCTGTGGTTAAAGGTCACCTGCCACAAGAAGTAAACAAAACACAGTTGCATTAATTGCTTTATTATTTATTTTTTTTTATAGCAGGACATTAAATGTTTAAAATTAACTACAGCATTTTAATTGTGGCTTCTAATTACTGGCAATGATATCTTGCACTGTATAACCCTGTGATGAAGTGTCTCTCAGGGAGATGGCTCATCAAATCAAGCCTGACTCTCAAGTCTAGAGCACATTTGACTCTGTGGCCGCCTTCTTTTAGGCGTCTGATAACCTCTCTGTGTGTGTGTGTTTGACAAAGCGAGATGGAGAGGGAGACTGAGGGAAGAGAGGAGGGTAATTAGGTATCCTTCCTCACACACGTCTCCTCCCGCTTTCCACCATATCTCCCAGAGGGTAAAGGAGCCTTGTCAAAGCCCTGTCATGAATTTTTAACAATCCTGTCTGCTCTCTTAGGAGCGTGTGTGTTTTTGTGCGTGTGTGTTCACGTACCGCAAGCGCGAGGAAGAGGGATTTCGACACAACATCCTTCTCCATCGATGTCACGCAAATGATGACGTATGAGGTGTATCACATTACATGCAACATTAGAGAAAAGGGGAGGCATCTGTAATCAATATCCATACGTTCCAATGCTCATTTGATGCAGGGTGTGATTCTGGATTAGTGGTAGCACTGCATAGTATGTAGTGAATGGTCCATAGGTGCATGGCACTCCTTAACGTCAATGGTTACTTCGAGTGTTTTACACTAGAGTTTTTCCTTTCACAGTCATGATAGACGGATTCACGCAGCACATGTACACAGTGCTATTTCCTATCATACATCAGTGTCTTGGAAACAGGGGAGGCTCATTTCAAGCCCAGCTATTTATCTATAAATTTTAACCTCTGTTCCTTTTGGAGAAAATGGTCTGTCCCCCCCCCACCCCACCACTTCCACAGCTTTTCTTGCAGTATCAGAGCAATTGCAATAAAATAAAATATCTATATCATGACATGAGACATGATATCGATTTTGGATATCGTCACATCACGATAAGGTATCTGTGCTGGCTGTTCCTGCTTTTAAAGTCTGTTGTTTTGATCATTATCACATTTATTATATTGAATACACATGTGAAATACACTGAATTTCATAAAGTGTACATGGAATCGACAAAATGATATTGAAAAAGGGGACTTATAGCAGAATTTGACCATTTTTATAGGCAATTTCATTGTTTCTAACTCACATGAATAAACCAGGTATTATCTGAAATGAAAGGTAATAATTGTATTTTAAGTATGTAATTCAGGTCATAAACAGTAGATTTTAACAGCGTATTGTCACTCTCCTTTGAGAAGCACAAATATCTCTAAAGAAAGGATATAGCCTAAAAATAATGAGATATTATCTATAAGTCATATTGCCCAGCTTTAAAGAAATAGTGATTTGGTTTATATTGTGATATACACTGTATCAATATCGAATTATATTAAAAAACATGTTAAAAGATTTTTTCCCGTTTCACATTTAACAAACTTAACATTTTGAGAAATGGTTAAAGCATACTTTGTGCTTTAACCATTGCAACTCTGACATAAACATCTAGTGATGTTACATAGACATTAGCTGATATTTGATACAATATTTTCTTATGAGGCAAACAAAGGCCCACGGTAGTTGCTTCACACTCACGGTCTCAATATAGGATGTCACTTATTCTTGAACACTTGACCATTAATTGGAACATTATTAGTCTTAAATCTTATCTTTTCTGTTTTTTTTCATAAAGAATAAAACTTGAAGAACCAAGATTTTGCTTTGAAACCAAAAATGAACTGTGGGTGCATTTTCAGCAAAATGAGAGGATTTGTGCTCTATCATCCATTTGTACCCAAGTTCCTCCTACAATGTTTTCTAATATTCATACGCTGTACTTTCATTTTGTTTGCAAGGTCACAGAGATATAGTGAAGCACAGATGTGGACATTTAAAGTGGTAACAAGACAAAGAAAAATGGCAGTCACAGTAATTAAATAGTCTGGATGTGCCCCCTTTTTATGGGTTCTCATCTCTTCACCAAGTTCATAATAAATGTTTGTAAAATATTTTAATTACAGTAACAGATGTAGATATAAATCAATGGTACAGTTTTACCACTGTCTGTACCGAACACAGCACTTGTTGGACACAGTTTATAAATACAAATCTATTTGATTAAGTACCTGATGCAATGTGAGCACATTATTTGTGAACAGGACGATCACTAATTGGTGGTGTTGCGTGTGTCTGTGTGTGTTTATGGCTGGAACAGGGTTTATACTTAGCTGCTGACAGCAAGTGCAGAGGAGGTGGAGACAGGTTTGGAACACAGCCCAGAACTGAAGGCTAAAGGGATTGGGACGGCTGAACAAGAATGGAACCGTTGCCGACAGCACACACATGGTCACAGACGCAGTTTAACACAGTCATACCCACAGCATGAGCACAGAATGACATACTGTGTGCAAAAAGCACCTCACCCAGTTATGGCTCATGCACTTAGATGCCTGATGTTATACTTCTTCTCTGGTCCAGCAGATGGATATGAGAATGACTTTTAGCCAAATCTTCCTTGTTTCCAAATCTATGATTCATTCATAATGCATCACTGAGTGGAGTTTCTCTGAAGCTATGATAACCCTTTGTTTTTGTTTTGCCGAATGTTGGATTTGAGTTCACTGAAGGACAATATTTTCCTCCACAGGCTGATGTTACCTCTTAGAGTCTGAGCAGGCTCAGGTCTGATCCGTGTGGATTTACCTGGGTTAACATGTACGTTCACAAAAAGTTGAGCAGAAGTATTTGTTCTGGTTTGCTTCTTTATATGCACCTGCCCTGTCAACAGAGATGCAAACAATTTGTGACTTCTGTGTGAGTGTACCTACCAGTAGAAATGAAAATTTGAGCAGATATAGGCAATACTTTTAATTTACTTTTTCCGCACTTGAGTTGTTTTTTGTGTGTGACATAGAAAAGAATACTCTTTGTTTGCACATTTATAAAGATCAATTATCTTTTCTATTGCAATAATTAACTAGAATGCTATCCTAGCAGGTGTAGCAGCTGACATTGTTGCCTCACTCCAAGAGGGACTGGTTTAAATACTGGTTTGACCAAGGGCCTTTCTGTGTGGAGTTTGCATGTTCTCACCATGTGCATATAGGTTCTTCCTGATTACTCTGATTCCCTACCACAGTCTAAAAAAATTCAATTTGGTTACAAGGTTTGTTGGACACTCATAAACTAAATGTATTACTTCACTTCCTGTTTCCCACCTCTTTTATTACCTGCACCTCCCCTAATGTGTCCCACCTGTGTCCCAATTGTTTTCCCTCACCTAATATATACCTGCCCTTCCCTCATGTTCATGTTCAATCCAAGACAATATCAAGACAGCTGCTCTTCGGTGGCCACCACATTACAGTATACAAAGCTGGTTTGCTTTGTGGTATTCACAGTGTTATATTTGTGATAGGTTCCCTTTTTGGGATTTCCTTTCCTAAAGTGTCTGTAGAGCAAAATATATTTGGCGGGGTTCACAATAACAATGGGCCTAAAATTGACCCTTGTGGTACACCATTGTCTAATCCTAGGAACTTTAAATTTAAGGTGTGCTCTCAGAAAGTTTTTTTTTTTTAAAGAAATCTTTTAAAGGAAGTTTTATTGACGCATAACAGAGCCAATTTTTCCAGAGGCAATCTGTGATTGACATGGTCAAAGACAGGTAAGTAAATCAAGCTGCACAGAGCTTTGTGTTATAAACAGCAGAAACTGAAAGATTTGTATAAAAAAAATAGGCCAAGCTCCAAACCTGGATTATATCCCCTTGATATTTAGCAGGCTCCAATATGATAGACAGCCTCTCACCTCATAATCCTTTCACTCTTTATACAACGATCTGCTTTTTCTTAACTCTGTTGATGATCCCGTTACTCCTTTCACTTTCAATCACTCTTTCCACACACACACACACACACACACACACACGCACACACACACACACACACACACACACACACACACACACACACACACAGCCTACAGACATTATTGGACTCTGTGGTGTGGCCCTTCAGTGAACAGACCATGAAAGAACTGTGGTTTTTGGAATGGTCTCCATTGTGCCTTTTAACATACTGTACTTGCTTTTGCTCAGGTTTGCTATTAATAGACAGATGCAGACTGTGTGCAGTGTCCCATCCAAATCTTTTTTTTATTTTTCACTCCCTAGAAACTGGCCACAGCTGCCGAGAAACTGCAGATGGTGCACGCGTGGAAGGATGAGTTTGAGGTAACAGAAGGACGCATGCTTTCACACTAACTTTTCATGTAGAATATACTCATGATTGTTGTCGGGACTTTTTGGTGAATCAGCTGACGTGTTTAAACTCTATAGTATAAAAGAATTTGTTTGTATGGTGCTCAAGAAAACCCTTCAACCCTTTATACTGTATATAGAGCTCTGGACATCATGTGACTCAGTATGCTCAGAGTGCCATGTTCGTAGGGAATTAACAAAAAAAATAACAGCATCAATGCCAGTTTCAAGCTTAAAACCTACAGATATTGAGCAATATATCACAAAACCTGATCTTGCAGCAACGTCATTCCCTGTCAAAATGGCGTTGGCTTTGGTTGCGTGGCATCATCCACTGGAGTTTTACATTAACATTATGCTGAAATGACGGGGAGAGTTATGCTACAGTGGAGTCCTAAGCCCAACAGAGTCATTGATTCAATAAAAAATATACCAAAAATATGCCCTATATCTTGATTCAGCAGCCAGGACTAATATTTACATTTCAGTCAAGCTCTTTTTTCACTCACACCACAAATGGAAGTATTTGCATTTGAAATGTAGATTTCAAGTGACTGACAGAAGCAATGACAGAATTGGTACATAGCTGAGAAATGGGCTGATTAATTTTGCAACCAATTACTGTCTTTTGCAAAGTACACCAATCAAGATTGCATAAAATAAAATTACATAAAATAAAATAAAATGATAACTCACAATACTACATCATTGTTTTGGTCTATGACCACCTAACCACAATTCAAATGAGCCGTAAATTTAGTTCCAGTTACTCAGAAATGAGGTTCTCCCTCATTAGGACCAGGCTTTGGTCTCCATGAGGACTACTGGTCCAGACAAGGTCAGTGTTTTTGCCAGAAAGGTCCTAAAGATGTAACAAATACAAAAACACACACACATATATTCCAAACACAAGGCACATAATCTAAAGTTACTGACCATATATTGTCTTAGTAGGTTTAATATGTTGCCATCTGCATGTAATTAGCAGTGATTACAGTTCTGTGATTCTGTCATTATGGCACGTCATCTCATTTTGAAAGACAGATACTCTGCTTTCTAAGGTCCACAGTGGAAGATGAACAGAGAGAAAAGCAGTCGTCGGGGGGGAGAAAAAATAAAAATAGGTGACACAGAGAAGTTACAGTATATATGTGTATCAAAGCCGTGAATGGCTGTGCTGCCTTCTCAATGGCTGTGCACTTGTTCCCTGGAGCATTGCTAATGACTCTAGCTATACAGAAACTCAGACACAGTGAAATGAAGGACACCCAGGTTTACTCAAACAGGATTTATTCGATTAGTAGAGCGATTAGTGTCTTCATTAACACAGAACTGGGCACGTATGGAGTTGCCTACTACAAATATAAAAAAAAAAAAGTTTATAAATTAATTAATCTAACATTAATGTTCGGTTTCTTTGTGCAACAGTCATAAAGAATCCCCATATTGATATATGTGCTTGTTTACAGGATGATGAAATTGCCTACTACAACGCAAAGGACAATGTAAGTGTCCTTTTATTTTTCTCCCTTTTATGCCCATTTGCTCTTTTTCCATTTAAGCCCCCACTAACACACACAGGTCACACACGGAGCGCAGGCCTGGAACACGGACTCATCCCGACCTCTCCCCCATTCTTCTCCTTCTATTCATGTCTTATATGTCTTTTTTCCCTCCTCACTCACGGTTTCCATCACCGCCTCAGCCTTTTTACTGCGGTCCTTCTCTCTTTTGCCTCTTTTCACTCCGTGTAGCTCTCTCCCACAGACACACGCACACACCCTCTCTCAGGTGAAGAGGTTTCTGCCATGTTCTTCTCTAATTGACAGATGAGATGTATGAGCTGGCTACACTGCTGCTTTATTAGGAAGTGACTGTTCGTACTCTCGCTCTCTCCCTCCCCCTCTTTCTTGTTCCTCTCTTTTCTCTCTCTCTCTCTCTTTCTCTCCTTACCCCACCACCACCACCTCCTCCTCCTTGCATTCTTCCCTCCATATCTCATCATGGTTTCCTTCATCTATTTCCTTCATCTGCGCTGCTGTCCGTGATGTAAATGGGTGAATGTAGGTAGGTTATAAGAGTTATAAATCTCCACACAGCAAACACGGGCAATGTGGTTGTGTCTTATCCACCTCCCAAGTTAAGATGACAAAAATTGGGTAAAAAAAAAAAAAAATCAAAAAAAAAAAAAAAAAATCTATATACTGCACAGTATATGCAGCTGCACCTAACTGTGCTGAGAGGGTGTGAAACCTGCAGCAATAACAGTTGATACTCTTTAGTCAGACTCTATTTACTGTATTTATAAAGAAACATATGTACATACATTATTTCTCACTTAAATTCATATAAATGTAAAATAAACACCATGTAATATTATTGCAATATCCTTTCTATATCTAATTCTATATAGTATTTGTTATTTGTTTATTTCTTATATTTTAAATGTCTGCTGCTGTAGCATTGCTAATTTCCTCATTGTGGGACTAACAAAGGATCATTTTTATTAGTCACGGATGCGATGATGCTTCAGCAGTGAGAAAGATGCTGTGTGTGATGTCTAAAAAGTACAGTCAGTGTGTGTCTAACATTTCTTTTTACATCCAGCTGGATGCAAATGAGACAGAAGGAAGAAGATACAGGATCCGCCCAGACTTTAAAGAGGACCCGCTATTTAGACGTTTGACTGATCACAACCACACGGCTGTGCACATCCCCACGGACATCTATGATGGCTGTGAGTACAGCCACACTCACACAACCAAATGCCTAATCCTAACCCTAAACCTAATTCTAAGCCATAAACCGCCCTTTCAAGGTGTGACTGAAAGTGGGGACCAACCATATTTCTCCTCACTTCCTTAAAATGTCCTCACTTCCTGTGTTTTTTGATCCTCACAAAGATGTATGTACAAGTGCACACATGCAAATAATGGTAACTAGGTCTGCAAGCAGGGATTATGTGATAACGTTAATATCACAATGACAATATGACCAGGCACAAATACTTTAAGATCTAATTTTTTTATGCTTTTTTGCCTTTAATGGATTGGATAGTGAAGCCTGAAAGGAGGAAGACACACAGTAAAGGACCATGGGTGGAACTGAAGTATAAGGTGTATTATTTCAATTCCAGCAATATGGATTTAATTCAAACAAACACATAACTTTCTTGTTGAATACATGAAAATCTGAAAACAAGGTTAACAATAAATTAATTAATTAATGAATACATTAATAAATAAAATATTTGTTAACCTTTAGTGGAAGTTCTTGGCCAAACAAAACTAGCACAATGAACAGTTTACATTTATCACGGTTAAAGCAGTCTTTGCAATATGTATATTGAACATGCTGATGTTGCAGTGATGATACATTTTCAATATATTGTGCAACACTTGTGGCAACCACATCTACAGCTGATGTAACAAAACATCATGAAATATTCTTTACTGATGAGCAAATGAGCTCATAGTTAAATGATGGTTTTAAGAATCGGAAACAACGTGATAGAACTTTTCTATCCTGCACACCCCTGTCTCTTGGCAAAGCTGTGTGTCCTTGGGATGAAGATGAACAAAGTGCTCATCTCATGAAATGGATTCATATATTGTACGTTGACAGCCTTTGTCTGCAGGCAAATCTCCAAATGTGGCTGTAGCATGATAATGAGTCTTCTGATTCATGAGCTGAGGTTTGTTAAAAAATGCAGGTTGAAGCATGATGCAGTCATTGATATGAACTCTAGCCATTTGTAAGATACATTACTAAAAAAGTAGAAACATATGCTTATTTATTAGTAGGAAAACACCTTTCTTCACAAATATTTAAACTTCAAATTCATACAGTTGTTACATTTTATACTGTGAAATCAAGGTGGAGAAACTATTCTCCCTTTGTCCATTAGAAAAATGTTAGTCTGGCTAACACCAGACTGCATCTCAGTTTCATTTGACCACAGTTTCCTCCCACTTCCAAGAGGCGTGACCAACAGATGTAGATCAAATGCCTCTGTAAGCCTATGCTCCTAGCTTATTAAAAGAAGAAAGACTATGCCTGACTAAATGCTTGTTATTTCTTTTCTCTCCAATATTTTCACAATTGGTTCCTTTCTTAAGAGATTCCATTATTGGCCAAATCGTGTGTCCTTACTACACGGATTTACAGATTTACAGAGAGAAATCAAATCGCTGAACATGTAACATGTAGTGTAGGCTTTAATTACTGTAATGTCAAAAAAGCTGAACATGGGCCATTATATATCTGTATGGAATTAAAAAAATATATATGTATTTAGTGCAATTGCCATGTTCTGATGAAAGTTCTGATGAAAGCATGTTCTGATTCTTGACCATATCAACGTGTGGTGACTCTTACCTTGAGTCTTTCAGAATAATTTGATTCTTGTGAGCATCTCTGACATTAGCATAAGAGAAGTTGAATGTCAACGACAAGGTTGGTCTGCTGAATATCTTTGCTGTGGTAGAATTATTTATTAAGTTTGAGACGCTTTCTTTTCCTGACATTTTAAGCAGTTGAGTGATGCTCTTGTCTTCGTGTGAGGTACAAGGACAGATCGATACACAGTAGTAGTAGTGCTTTTGCCTGAGGAAACTTCCCCAGAGCAAATGCTTAATGATGAGTCACATACCAACTCAAGCAGCAAGTGTCAGGCCCACCCATTTTCAAGTGCACGTTTGAGTCACGCACAATATGTGTCTTTATTAACTGTGTCATTGTGAGACTGGCTGTCTGTTTATCTATGTTTAAATATTCTGCAAAGAGTATGCCATGGGATGTGATGCGTCAGCAGAGATTTGGAAGGGCAGCAGAAGTGAGTTAATTCCTCAGCATGGCCCCCGGCCTGCTGGGGAACCGTCTGGCCCCAAGGTTATGCACTTCACATTTCTTCTGACCCCAGCCACAGGAATGCACACACACACACACACACACACACACACACACACACACACACACACACACACTCACTTCTGTTATATGCAGGAGTGCAAGCCTGGATTATTGGTAGGCTTTTAACCATAGTATGACTTTTTTTTTTTTTTTTTCCTGAGACATCTATCTGACCATAATCATTGCTGGCTACTATTACTACTAACTCTCTCTCTTTCTATCTATCAAGGATGCTGTTTATTGGTCTCCTGTATTGAGAATGCATAGATATACTGAGCTGCTAAGTCTGAATTACTGATGGCACAATACCACTTTTTGGTGTCCGACAGTGATATCACAGTATCTGCTGATACCAATATCAGTCCAATACAGTAATTTCAGATCTTTTCCAACAGTGAATCTGTTCACAATACATTTGTTTTAGCCCACGATTAAAAAAAACTCCCAACAAATATTCCTTTCCCATAAAGATGACAGAAAACAACCCAACAACATGACTCAGATGAAATGTTTTTGCTGATTTGTATTTATATTTTTACGGTCTTTGCACAGTAAAGCATGGACAGACTGGTTCAGATTGGCTTGTATCAGATTTTACATTTTCATCTGTCTGATATCTGATCCAGTGATGCTGACCAGTATTGGACCGATACTGAGTATAGTATCTGCTCATCCTCAGTAAGTATGTTTGTTTGTCAAACTAAGATGATACTAAAGTTGAAGGGGGGATTTATGATTCAGGTTGGTATAAGCCAAGGACAGGGGTCACCAACCTTTTTGGCAAATAGTTTGAGTTAAGCAGCCATTATTAACTATCCAAATTAAACTTACACAAACATTGCATCACTGTAAATTATGTCAAAATGTTTTACTATAATTTAGTCGATTATTATTGCCTAAATTATGTCAATATTTAGGTTCACTGTGATTAAGGCTTTGCAATTATATTGTAAAAATATACAAAAAGTATGTTGTGTTGGTTTTTCCTTATCCCAAATGTAGGATTCACCACGTTTCAAAATGTCTACTTCAAACTATTATACAGTATATTGTCATCAGTATATGAAAACAGAAACGTTAAGTGGTCTCCCCACCTAGATGAGGGCATGAGGTGAAATACATCAGTCTGTCTTAAAACTGGAAAAGTGAAGGCTTTTTCACTTTAAAACTGTCTGTGAGTGTCTTCATCTGATTACTTTTGGCTTGAAGTACACCAGTAGCACTCCTGCCAAGTCTCTCTTCTGAAGTGTGAAGTACTGTAAAGTGGGAAATCTTCATTTGGTTTCAAACGTAAACCAACATGGAATAAATTGTCTGAAGACTAACCTCAGACAATAATCACCTCCATGTTTATTCTTAGAACTGTGTATTTAATTAAACATAATTGCATTTAGAACAGTTTAATGAAGCTGGGTTGCGTAATGTTTCTAAATATCCATTGCCTTTTTTTTTCTTATAACATATTCTCCGAAGCTTTGGGCTATATATATATATGAGAGCCCTGGGCTACAGCCGTAGAATAGGGGTTAAGGTTGGAGCTGACGAAGGATGAATGTGCTCCACACATGAATAGCAATGTGGGCCTTTGAATGCACTCATACTAGTTCTGTACATAGTGTCAGATTATGGACATGTATGCAGCAGAATGAGTTTTATATATCTGGAGGAGGGAAAAAAAAGAGAGACAGAGGATTCAGGCTTTATTGAGGTTTTGGATCTTCAATTTGATCTCCACCCAATAAATGTTCCAGGAATACCCTTTGCTCGGTTGGAGAAAATTGGGTTTTCTGGGCAAAGTGGTAAGGCAAGTCAATGAAATCACCTTCTGTAGGCAGCAGCAGGTCATCTGCCCGAGATGAGTGTAGGTTTAGAATCAGATGATGGAAAGCTCACCATCAAAGCCACATCTGCTGGTCCAGTGAAGGACACGCCAGAGAGAGGGAGAGATACAGTACATAGTGAGGCAGTATATGTGACATATGGCCAAGCAATGTGATCTGAAAAATTATCATGGTTTAAACATATCAATCAATATAGATAGATATCGCTTAAATGTCCAAAAATTTGTTCCTGAGTAAAAGTTGAATTATCCAGTTAGTTGTGGTCTCTCCATTTGTCTAGTTTGAGTGACACCCTGAAGATTTCTAAATTTTACACTTTTACAAAAATGGTGTTATTGTCCTCTAGTTCAGTGAGTCAATATCTTGATCTATATATATAGCAGTCTGTTTAGCAATCTAGTGATCAATCTTGTCCATCCATCAATCTAGCAATCTATCTGGTGATTTCTGTTTGTCTATTTGTCTGTCTGGCGATTGATCTATCAATTATTCTGGCAAATTATCCAGCTAGCAATCCAGCAATGGATCTTGTAATACATCTGTCTGTTTAATGATCTATCTAGCAATGTCGAAATCTATCAAGCAATTTATTTAGCAATCTGTCTTGCAATCTATAAATTATCTAGCAATTTACTGTATCTGCCATCTATCTAGTGATCCAGCAATATTTCGCGTGATCATTCTAGCCTTCTATCTAGTGATCTAGCGATTGTATCTAGTCATCTTTGTAGCCAACTAGCAAGTGATCGACTGTAGCAATCTTTCTAGGGATCTACCAATCTATTTAGCACTGTGTCGATTTAGTAATCTACCGTTCTGCTGATCTATCTATCTTGAAACCTCTGCATTGTGTAAATCTTGCACATTTAATCTACTCAATTGCTTTCCCATTGCATGACGATCAGTTGACCATTCCTGTGGTAAAGATTGCTCAGCAGCAACAGTTTGCTTTGAAAACAAAAACTTTGGACCAAATTGTCACTTTCAAATCAAAGTTTTAACCAAACGTGGATGTGGAGAATTGTCTATTTCAGACATAAGATGCCCCCCCCCCCCCACATGATTCCATTATTTTCTGCAAAGTAATGAAAAATATATATATGAATGCGTAGGAGATGGACTACTTATGCCTATTTAATGTACTGCATATACAGTACAGTATAATGTACTTTTTCATGATACATTTCATTGATATTTCACCTGTGCTGTCCTGGTGAGATGAAATCATCACTGGGTGTAGATTTAGTGTGGCATCAAAGCTATGCCAGCAGCCAGGGAATTCATTAGTGTCAGTTGCAATATGGGTGGCTGAGGGATACTGTCTCCCTTATGAAGCAGCTAGCAGTGGATCTTAGCTTGTTAAATATCAGAACTCATGTGTAATCATGTACATTTGAATAAAAAAAAACAAAAAAAAACATATTTTTAATGGGTTACATGTTTTGGCATGTTTGTCTTGCACTGCATTTTCTACTCTATGTCCCTTCAAAATCCATTTAAGTGTACACATACTCTTTACTGCATTTCATTTTGTTTGTTTTGCAACTGTATTTTATGTGTGTATATCTTCTGTATTCGCAAAATCAGCTAGTTTAGGGCCTGTTTGAAGGTAGACATAAGTATCTGCACACTTCATCTGTCTTGCCTCAAAAAAAAATCGCACACAGTTTTGTAATATTCTCATCCCTTAACAAGGCTTGTGGTGTTATTTTCCTCTCTTCGCCTTTAAAATCCCACATTTAATGAGGAAAATACATTGATGTGTACACACACAAACACACACATGCACACTGCCTTCCTTTCTGTAATAAAACGCATGCACTCCTGGCAACCAATGCTTCATTAACTCTACCCTCTAGAGGCATGTATGCAAATGAACAGTGTTTGCTTTGCACATCAATGAACCACGTCACACTTACAGGATACGAATCTGTCTCGCACACACTTATGTACGCACCTACTGTGGAGTTGCATGAAAAAAAACAAACAAAGCCCACATATACAGAATATTGTATACTACAGAAGAGGAAACATTAAAAAAAAAAAAAATGAAGAACAGCATAGAGACAGACGGAAAAGATTGAGTCGGGCCATCATGTGCTGTGTCTCCATCCATCATCGTGAGTCTTAAGTGGCTCTGAGGTGTCTGGTGCTGTGTCATTACATCCATAATACCAGTTGACACTCACAACACACACTATCTACAGTCTACAGTCACACACAGACAAATACACACACACATACAGCGAGAGAGATGTCTTTAAAAGTTTATTTTTCCTCTGTGAAACACCTGAATACCACCGTCTTGTATTTTTGGCTAAATACCAACAGTAGCTAATTACACTGGCCCCATATTTGCTCAGGGGATGAGGGATGACACTGAGACATGTGTGAATCTTAATGAATCATGGACATCCACATATTGTATTTTTGAGCTCAATGCTCCATTTACCTGAAATGCTATGTACTTAAATAATTATTAGAGAAACAATAGAGATAAATAGATCTAAATATATGTAAAATATTTCTTGCTTTTTTTTTTGCCATAGTGTCTACAGTATTTACAGTCCATTGTATTACTGGTTCCAGTAAAAACACATTTTTACATATATTTGTACATATAAACATATTAGTCCAAATTAAACTTTTCTAAACTAAATTTCTAACACACCCAGATAAAGCAACTGGTAAGCTGAATTACCCCCGCATGCAATACATTCAGTTCCACCAGAGTCTCAAGCTGACCTTGGTGGCAAAAGCCTTAAATAAGAGAAGAAGCTGGTACACAGAAGAATAACAGCAAAAAAAGCATGGCAAAATTCAGG
The DNA here is from genome assembly GCA_016785285.1 of Brachirus orientalis. Lineage (NCBI taxonomy): Eukaryota > Metazoa > Chordata > Actinopteri > Pleuronectiformes > Soleidae > Brachirus > Brachirus orientalis. Next base: position 2,077,544 of record JAFBJR010000112.1, on the reverse strand, counting down.
CCGGTACACTTTATGATTGATTGATTGATTGATACTTTATTAATCCCAAGCTGGGAAATTGAAATATCACATCCATATACCACATAACATAAAATCAATCCTTTGTCAGTCCTTGAGATGGACTGACAAAGAAAGCGGTTTAATGCTCTGTCAGCTTAAAGAATTTGATTTTTTTAAGTTAATGCATTTAGTAAGACTCTCAATGGAACTCAACATGCTAAAAACATGCTAAAGTGGAAATTGCCAAAGGCCTGGTTCACATTGGTGGCGTTGCGGCTGTGTTGCATTTTGTTTGCATCTAACTCGCGTGCATGTTTACATCACCAATATGATAATGACTTCATAAAATGTTTTTTTTGTTTACTAAGAGGGAGACAGAGAGACACAGACAGAGACTATCTGCACAGCTGCTAAAATAGTTCATATTAGTTAGAGTTGTCATGCTATAATTATAGCTTCACTTAACTGAGTCAAAACTCCTTTGATCATGTTCAGTATTTGATCTTGATTAAAATTAAAGTTTAGAGTTTTTAGGATGACTGATGCACAGTATTATGATTCATTAAGTATTTCTTTTGCAGCATAGAGCTGTAGAATCTCATTTAATCTGTCTTTTATAATATACTGTATATTTTTGTGCTGTCTGTCTCAGTAAAGTCTTTTTAATATATTGATTTTTACATTCACATATCATTTTCTGTCTTTCTTCTCTCTCTCTCTCTCTCTCTCCCCCTTCCTTCCTTCAATTTCTGTATGATTTCCCAGCCACTATTGTCCTGAATGAGCTGAACTGGACTGAGGCTTTGGAGGACGTGTTTAGAAAGAACAGAGAAGAGGACCCAACCCTTCTCTGGCAGGTGTTTGGTAGTGCTACTGGCCTGGCTCGCTACTACCCAGGTAGGGTAAAACAAAATGATATATTTAATGTCTTAACAATGGTGTCCTCTCAAATCTTAAGGTGATCACTGCGATATAAGAAAAGCTGCACCCATGATACATGTAACGGCAAAAATATTCTACCATCTAAGCATAATTAAGAGTCACATTCTTTTTTTTGTTCTGATAAGAAAGATTTGTTTTTTTTATTTGCATTTCAGCAAAATCATAAATACTGGACTGTTAAACAACACAAACATTGCAAATTGAATAAAAATAAATGAGACTGCCTCATATTGGAACTACTGAAAGCTCCAAAGAGTTTGTGTATTGTCAGCAATACGGGTTTATTGTTATCAACATGCATAGCAGTTTACCTTAGGCCAAATGGAAACTTCTCTCTTCCGTGAAACAAAGGTGCAAATCACATTTCTCATAGAGTGTAGTAGTTGCATTGATTTTGCAAACTTTGCCACGAACCCTCTTGTCACAGTTCACAGGCCAGTTTCCAACCTGGTCCATGTGAACATCATCTGAAACTCCAACAGGAACTTCCTTGGGAGGTCATTGGTGGTGGAGATGTGGTATTGAGTGATGGGCGACCCCTGTGTGAATGCAGGAGAATAAGGCTTGTTGCGAGCTCTGCCTGAAAGCTTCTTTGTTTAAGTGGCTTCTGGACAAGTCACAGCGGTAGATCAGCCACACATTGACAAGGCCTAGCATTATGGTTTTTCCAGAGAAGGTAGAGGTACCATCCCTTTGATCTCAAGTGATACTTGTATCTTTCAACACATGCATCTAGGAGGTCTATTCCTCCCATGAATGTGTTGTACTCCTTCACAATGAGAGGTCTGTTGACTTCCACAAATGCTTTGTTTGATTTGCTCCAGTGTTGAGCTTTGTCTTGAGGGTCAACTGCACAGTAGGATGATATCAAGGTAACATATCTGTTGTCATACCACTTGACAATGGTCATGCTTTCCTCTTTCCCCACCTTTGCATCAACAGATCCTCTTTCTCTCTTGGCAAGACTTTTCTCATCTTCAAGCAAACAACCAGCAAAGCGGTTGCTATGGAGTGTTCCTATAAAGCAGATCTGTTGTTGAAGCACCTCCTACACCAGTGGTGCTGAAGAAAACAACACTTTTGGTTTGATGAGATAGTTTCAAACAACTTGACCACAATGTCACCTCCCTGTCCAAGTCTGTTTTTTTAAAGTGCAATTGCCCCAAATTTTCAATCCCCAAGGGAGGGGCTTGCTTTTGACATACTGCCTTATTGGGCTGCAAGTCCCTCTGAAAGACACAATTTTCTCATCAATAGAGTTATGCTCCTCTTGGGTGATCTACAGGCATTGTTTACGAAACATATCAAGCCAATGATGGATTCTCCAGAACTTATCATCATCTTGCCTGTTTGAGAAATCAGTGTTATCAGTGAAGTGCAGAGATGTCAGCAGGGTCTGAAATTGGTTGTGTGAAATGTTGTCAGCCAACATGGCACACCTTTATGCCATTTTCCCAATAGGCCTGGCAGTTGGCAAAGACCCATGCACAGGTAGAGCCCAACCAGTATTTCCAGCTCCTTAACAGTGGTGTTACCATTTTTGTGATGTGCAGATTTTTGTACAATATACAAATTTGTTTGCTCCTTTAGTAACTGAAGCATTTGTGATCTGATGAATTTCCTAAAATACTCAAAGGAAGTATGCACATCTTGCGCACATCTTGTGTTGCACACTGTCCTTTTTTTTTTTTTTTTTCTTGGGCAGTTGTATTTTGCTGCTCAGGGTTCATCTTTAGCTAAGATACTTCATCTAAATCACCTAATTCACCACAGTCATACAGTCATAATCAGGGTCATCTGGATCTTCAGGGTCATCACCTGAGCTACCTTCACATCCTTCAAAGTCGCTGACATCTCCCTGGATCACTACAAGTACTGAATACTGTATCACTTCTTTTTAACCATACTGCTGAAGAGTAATGCTGAAAGATTTTATCTATTTTAAGAGAGTTTATTTTATTTACAGGTAGGTGAAACTGGTAGCCACATACATTTCTTTAAAAAATAATAAATATATCATCATTTTATGTTTGAATTTGATTAACTGTGTTATGATTTAAACAATAAAACATATATAAAATTAATATAATTGAATCACCTAAGTTAACTGAGCAGATCCTCATCATTTTTACTTATCGTGACATACATGTCTATATGTTAAAGACCCAATTTGGCGCATATGTTACAATAATATTTATCGTATATCAGTTTGTTCAAGAAATGTTAACAGCAGGTTACATGCAATAAAGGACATGATAAGTATTGCAATTATTAAATGGCTTAAATCTTTAACAGCAAAAAAACAAGCTTTTCAAATGAAGCTTGTTGTGTCACCTGGGTTGGCCTGGCACACAGACATCTTTGAAATGCTGTTGTGGGAACCCAAAATCACATGGCCCATCAGGTTGTTCAGTAGGTGTCACTTAGGGACCTCAAGGATCAAGGTGTAGAAAGAACTATCCACAACATTTAAAAGTCTTGTGACATCTGTGTCACCGTGTACATTATCTCTTTACGAGTTGTTTCTGAACCATCCGTGGAGTTTTGATCCATGCTGGAGTGAGTCCAGCTGACTTAAACAAAAAAGTTATGTACAGATTTGGCCATCCTTAAGCACTAATTCTGGACTCAACAATGGACTACAACCTAATTTTCATATTAAATATTTTTAATCCTTTGAGCTGGAAATTTTACATTTGTCCTCTTACAAGGCCCTTTTTGTAACACCCTGCCAGGCCATATTGATAAGTTCAAGGCATATCCTTCCAGAACTCTTGAAGGGTGAGGTTTGTGCTTTCCATCACCTCAAAGCAGAGGCGATACAGGTGCTTGGTGAAAAGATTCTTGAAATTAGAAATAACCTTGTGGTCTGGGCTGCTGGATAGGGGTGGTGTTGGGTGGAAGGTAGAGAACTTTTATAAACTTCAACTCTTTGAGGATGTCTTCTTCAAGGTTAGGAGGGTGAGCAGGTGCATTGTCCAGGATGACAAAGGTTTGCAGGAGTAGGCTATTTTCCTAAAGAAATTTATTAATGTCAGGACCAAAACCAAATTCATTTACTCCACTAAGAACTGCCTGGTGACCCATGCCCCCGGGTTTGCCCTCCACATAACCCGCAGAGCTTCTTTCATAATCTTATGTCACTTGAAGGCTCTAGGGTTTTCCAAATGATAAAAAAGCAGTGGCTTAATCTTGCAGTTGGCATTGATGCACAGTGCGAGGGTTAGCCTATCCTTCATGGGTTTGTGGCCTGGCATCCTCTTCTCCTCTGCCGTTACATAAGTCCTCCTTGGCATCTTCCAGAAAAGTCCTGTCTCGTCACAGTTGAAGACTTGCTGGGGGATGTATCCATCGGTTGCTATAATTCCGGCAAAAGTTTTAAGGTAATCCTCAGCTGTCTTCATATCCGTGCTCGCTGCCTCATCATGCCTGACAATGGAGTGAATGCCTGTCCCCTTTTAAAATTCTCGAACCAGCCACAATTGGCTTTAAATGGCTCGCCCGATGCCTCGTCCGTCGAAGTGCCTGGGGTCTGCTGCAGCAAAACTGCATAAATAGCATGTGCCTTCTCGCGGAGTATAGCCTCCATCACGGTATCCCCTGCGAGCTGCTTCACTCAAACACACCATCAGCAGCTTCTCTCCTTCTGCTACAGTATTGTGCAGATTGTGGAAGTGCTCGTACTGCTACACTCGTACTGCTTCCCCAAGTTGACTACATGCACACCTTGGTCATGTTTTGCGATATCTGTTTCTTCTCAGCACTGTCCATCGCACTCACTTTCTTTGGACGTGGTTGGAAAAACAAAGTTTTGCAAAATAACTGCGAGCACAACACTGATGCTTCCACTGCAAGCTAACCACTTAAAGTGAACAAGTGAGACATGGGATGCTGAGCGGATGTGGCGTTCACTGTGGCATTAGCTGTGCCAACTAGTGCTGAGATGTCTGAGGCTGCCTCGTAACCTGAATTTTAGCTCTTAACTCAAACCAAAAAATCGGAGACAGCTTGTATCTCGAAAAAGTTGGGACACTCGTAAATCAAGGTACCACTGTACATTAAAACCACAATAGTAAATTGCAATAAGCACATTTATAGTGCAGTGTAACTGTTGATTTGAATGGTTTGTGGTTATCATTTTATTGTTCTTATGTTGGGTAAAAGTCAAGTTGATGCTATCAGCATTACGCAAAATCTTTGATCTCATGCTTGATCATTATAAAAAAAGTCCAGTTTTGAGTTATTATTACTGCAACAGACATTGTCTTTTTTCAGACATCACTGGTCAAACAAGCTCTACAGATCATCAATGCTGTTTTTCAAGTTTTCACAGATTTTTTTGTGGTGTCACCCTGTAGAGAGTTTCATTTTCTCCTTAACCACACAGGTCTAGTGCTGCTCTCTATCGTCAGCATTCTCTCTGCCAAGCTATTTCTATTCATGAGATTCCTTTCATCATTGACTCTCTAGCTTTAAAGGGAAGGTTTATGTCTAATATTCATGAACTTTCATTGGCCCTGAATTTATTCCTCTTTGTTCCTTTCTTTTTTTTTACTATTAACATCTATGATAAGCACTCACCCACTTTCAGACTGGTTTGTTCATAGTGCTCCTCACACATCAACGTTAATGCTATTTAAAGAGTATAGGAAATATTAGTCCCTTTTAAAAAGCCAGCTGTCACTATGGCAACAAAAAATGTAAGCATTTCTTTTTCTGCCAAACTGTGACCTTTCTTATCGATACAGCTCAATAACTTTTCTAAATATAATTCTGCAAAGTGGCAAACCTCTGCATCAGTACATTATACACTATTCACTGCATGTTTAATCTCTCCCTGTAGCTTCTCCCTGGATGGATGTGCGCAAGACCCCTAGTAAAATTGACCTGTATGATGTTCGCAGGAGGCCATGGTAAGAACACTAGACTATAATATAGTCTCTACTGGTAATATTGATTTATATTATTATTGTTTTATTGATTGTCAGTCAGAATGGAATCCTATATGGTCCAGTGTGCAAGAATTAGTGACATCTACTGGTCAAAATACAGATTGTAACGAATGGATTTCTCCGTAAACCTACTGCAATGCAACTACGGTGGCCTTCGCAGACCTGAAAGGATGTTGTTCTTCTTTGTTTGCATAGTAAGCTTTTGCTTCAGAATGCAACATGCACACTCTGCCTGGTTTTTCAGTTCAGGCTGCTGCAGAAACATGGTGGTGCAAAATGCCAGCCTCCATAAAGCAAGGCCTTTAAGTTCATATAAAAATTCCACATTCAAGGCTACAAACCCAAAATATTTGTTTTTTTTCTGTTTTGAAGCAATTACACATTTATACCTACAATGAACCTTCATTAATGTGAAGCACTGCCTCTTTAAGAATATGAGGCACAGGTCACTAAATTAATATTCAGTATTTTTGTTCTGTCATTATAATTGTAAAATAATATTGTCTAATTATTAATAAGTCGAGGCCAAGTTACAACAATTAATTTTAAATAACAATGTATATAATTTAAAATGGTTAACACCTATAGTATTGTTGCCTATAAGTTCTTCATCATAGAATGTGCAAAATAAAAATATTAGAGCACCTCATAAACAGACACAATATTTTGTTTTTCATATATATTATATTAGGACGTCAATTTGGTCACATTATCTGCCATTTAGCTCAGCTGTGAATGCTTATCCGATTGAGTGGAGCGATCCTGAAGAAGCCACAAGCGAAATGCATTGTTCTTGTGGCTTTTATTTTTGATACTCTAATACAGAGCTTCCCAAACATTGGAGGTCTGAGGCCCTTCAATTTTTCTGCAAACACTGAGATATCTACAATAATGTAACACAGCAGTGAGGCTTTTAAGTCCTGTGCTGTGTATGAAAATACAGCATACAATATGTCACTATTTGGTTAAAATAAACTTAATTTGCCTTATTTGTGTAGCACTTTTCATCCACATTAAAGGACCACACACTCACACACACTGATGCACAACAATGTATTAAGGATAATATATTGTTTATATTGTAATAAATTTTAATCTCTTTTCATTTTGATTTTTCTCCCAAAAAAAAGAATACCACCCACACTTTGGTTCAAAGTGTATAAGCAGTATTGTGTAAATCAGTGAGTCTGGGTTGGGACCCACAGATGGGTTGCAGGAGATTTATTTCAGGTCCGCACACACATTTGCATATAGTACACAATAGTACACAAAGTGGGTTTGGGAAACACTGTGTAAACTATCTGCCTACAAACAATCCAGCTGTTTCTCTGTGCTTTTGAATGGACTCATTCTCAGTCCAGTGTGTTTTTTTTTCTTTTTTTATTCATTAATAATTTCCATGTAGGTACATCCAAGGAGCTGCCTCCCCCAAAGATATGCTAATCCTCGTTGACGCGTGAGTACCTTTCCGACCTTTCCGATCCCTGACTTCCTCACATCAGCCGTGATTAAAGTGCATGCCTTTCTAGATTTACATCATCGCGTAAAGTATTTCCCATGGCAGACGCGTATCTAATTACAAACGAGTGAAAATCTCACAGGACAATAACTGAGACGACAGATTACAGGATGAGGTTTGAACTGTTTTCCATGCAGGAGTGGGAGTGTGTCTGGCTTGACTCTCAAGCTGATCAGGACGTCTGTCAGCGAGATGCTGGAGACGCTGTCTGACGACGACTACGTCAATGTAGTTTATGTGAGTATTCATGTAAACATTCCACGTGCTGAGCATTTGCTGAGCTGTTTGCGTGAGGCTGCTGATGAGAGATGAAAAAAAGGGAAATGGTGATAGACAGATTTACAACGTGTGCCCGACTGGGCTTGTGCATTTATATGCTAGGGCATGTATATGCATATGCAACTGGGGCACACACACATATATACAATACACAGACATAAACATAAAGTGCCCACACTCACAAGAGAGAAAGTGAGATGGATGGCATGTAATGAAATATGGATTTCTCTCAGGTCTGGCCACCTTGAAACAGACCTCTAATGAAATACTCACTGCTCTATTTGGTGTACAAGATTAAAACACAACAGGTCCCCACCTCACCTCTTAACCTGTGAGCATGTGTGTGTGCTGCTCCTAAAGGAATTAGAGCAGCACCTCTGACGGGAGTGACTCATTCATCACCCTCTTGATCTTTCCATCACTTTACACTTTCATCACACAGTTGTGCAATTCCTCTAGGTATTTCACCATATACACCACCCCCAGTCATCTCTTTTTTTTTTTTGTCCCGGTAAATGATCTTTGTGCACACTGTGTGCCTCTCTTCCTTTATAAACAACGCCTCAACTTGCCTCTTTTCACTGTTCCCACTTTTCTTCCTTTCATTTTGACTTTTCTCACCCACTGATCACTTCCATTACCCATCCACCTTTTCAATCTCTGGCCGTCCATCTGTATTCCAGGCCTTGTGATTACAGAAGGAGCTCAGGAAAAGGCCAGACGGAGTGTGTGTGTGATGCATCAATGAGTGGTATCTGTGGAGGTGTTTATTGAGATGAGTCTTTAAATGGATTGGAGCTGCCTTCATTCTCTTCAAGCAGAAACAGGCATTCAGGCACTGCTTCCCATCCCCAAGGACTTTTTAACTTTTTATCTTGGTCGTCACTTATTTGGTTTTACGATGGACTTGTGGTTCTGCAAAGATTCGCAATTATCAGAATCTGTTTAGGAGCTCAGTGTGTGGGTGCATGTATATGTGTGTTAAAGGAAGTGAAACAAATAATGGAGAAATAAGTTGAAATGAAAAGTGAAATGAAATCACTGGCACATTCGTCTGGGTTCACCCAGGTTAGTTTTGTTAGGCCTGAGTTTGAACTTTCCCCTGAGGTTCGAATGAATGTACAAATGTCTGTGTGGAAGAGTCCTCAGTTTTTTCCTTTCTGTCGTCTCGGTCTGTAATACGTCTGTAGCAAACACAGAGTACAAATACACATAAATGCATAGACATATTATCCCAAAATATACTTAAAATTTCAATAGCATGTATGAAAGGTCAGCATCACTTTTGCATGCTTGTGTGTTTTTCAATTGTTGCCACTGGAAAAAAGACAGTCAGATAGATGTTTACTCATGAGTGGCCCCTCGCTCAGCCAGACAGTCGTTCCCTCTTCCTCACTTCTTTCAAAAATAATTTTCTCTGCTCCTTATTTCACTGGCTGTGCCATGATGAACTAAAATAACAATATCTCATAGCCAATACCTGGATAGGGGGTGTGTGTAGTGCTGTAAAGTGATTCCTGTTTCCCTCACGAGACCCAAGACGGATTCTGAGGACTCTGGGCCGGTGGCCATGATCTTGCAAGGCTAGTTTTCTGTAACAGACAGTAGGGGGAGTGCCCCCAATCTCCCCGTCACAAACCATTTAACCTTTTAAAATGTCCACAAAGCTCTTTAATTGGGGTGTTTTAAGCTGGTGGTTTGTCTACAATCTGTATGATCACATCATTGGTTTGTTTTCGCATTACACTTCTAGATTGCAACAGTGATGAGCACAGCGTTATTATTATTATTATTATTATTGCCATTTTCAGAAGTGCAAAAATCTGACAGACAATAGAAAGTTATAATAAACAGATATGACGCCTTCATTAATGTCATACCAATCAGTATATAAGTCAGTGAAATATAAATCAGCGATGGTCAATTTGCTCCTCCACCGAAACTCATTATTATTTCTCTCTGTCACCCTCTCCCCTATCTGTTCCTTCTGTTATTGACTCACTCTTGCACACGCATGCACACACTCACAATGTCTGGCCCTGAGGGTGTTGCAACCTGACACTAAATCATTAATCCCTGATATTACCCATAAATCCCTGTTCATTAACAATGTCCTTGGGACTATGATAGCATTTAGTCATGGGAGATGCTCACCCACTGCTCAAAAAATCAACAGCTGTGGTTGGTCAGCTGAATTCTGACAGCATGTTCCTTTCCGCTCATTCTTTCCCTCCCTGTCCTCATCCTCTGTTTTTTTCTCCCATGTGGTCTTGCTCAGTCTCCCACCTCACTGAGCAGCCATCACTTTTATTCCACCTTTTCAGCCATGTCAGTCCAGTTGTTGAGGCAGAGCACCTAAACAAGGGGAGCAGAAAGTCCTGCGGGATTAGAACTTGAAGATTAGCCTTCCTCTCTTGTGCCACCGCTAATCCAGACTTGCACCATCACGCATACACAAATACAAGAGCTGTTGTAATAGGATCACAAGGGAGCAGTGGAGTAGTAGTGCACTGTACAACTGCACATCTTAAAACTGTAGCATGTAACTTTAAAATATAAATAACATTCAAACTCTTGTCAGGTCTGGTAGTATTGCTTGACAGAACACATTTTCAGCTGAAGGACGCTGCATACAAATAATATTACATTCATTTCTGGTCATGAAGGTCAAACAGAGGCAGAATAATAGCATCAACAGCAACAATTAAAAATAAATTGGCGGAAGTTAAAAAAAACAAAACAAAAACAACAATGTATTTTTATTTATCCATGACAGACATTTTTTCCCACCTCTTTTTCTATCCTCACAAGTGTGCTCCTCACCCTCTCGTTTCCATCTCACCTTCCTCCTTTTATTCCCCTAACACATTATAGATTATGTGTTAAAAGATGCCTTCTGATGTCCACGGGCAATTATCTGACCTTCCATTACATCTGTGTGTGTGCGTGCGAGCCTGTGTTGTCACCTTGATTCAGTCTTTTTTGTTGTCCACAAACCACAGCCATCTTGAATATTGCCTTTCCGTCTGATCGACATGTTTGTGTCTGTTATCGTCAATCTGAAAGGGAACTTCAAGGCTGTCAGCCACGATGAAAACCCACACACACACACATATGCGCCCACGCACACATATGGCTTCCCTGTCTGTCTGTGCAGATCGGTGTTCTCAGCTTCCCCACTGGCCATCTCACATAGACACATTGATTAGTCAGGATCAATGAGGTGTGGTATTGTTTTAGAGAGCACTGCAATAGATGTGCTACTTTACCACTCTGTTCCTTTGTGTCCTTCATATACTCAAATTATATTATTTGTTTTGTAATTTGTATTTACTGTATTTAGTCGAGACCAAAAGGAAACTTCAAGTTCATTGTGTGGAGTATAATTTTGTCTTGCATTGAAGGAAGTAGGCTTTTACTTAATGCAGACTGGAGTGTGTTTGTGTGTGCAGTGGATGGGAGGAAATGAGAAGGTCGCACCTTCAGGAGAAAAAACATGGGTTTGCTGCCTAACCTCGTTCTTATTTAGCCGAATCTTGTTTCCATGGGTACCAAATCGTTAAGCTCTGAGGATGTGAAGCAATTAGTGGAGTTTGATGAATGTCTCTGTTTACCAAGGCCTAATAACAACCAAAGCCAGGTGGGAGTGTGTGTCTGTGTGTGTGCATGCCTTGCATTTATATCATTTGCTACGTGTACAGTTGTGTTGGTTGATATCTAGGTTAAGATCCACGCTGCCTCTGCTCCTAGTTTAACACCAGGGTGAAGAAGACGGCGTGTTTCGATCACCTGGTTCAAGCCAACGTGAGGAACAAGAAGCTGCTGAAGGATGCTGTGCAGAACATCACGGCAAAGGGAATAACAAACTACACTAAAGGCTTTGAGTTTGCGTTCGAGCAGCTCTCTGTGGTGAGATCTCCTGTTATTTTTGTTTTAAGGAAACAAGTTCTTTCATGTAAATAAGAGCACCGTGGTGATTTAAATACAAGTTGCTCTTGTTGCCGCCATAATTTCAGCAGCAATGCAATGTTGCCTTTTACTGCCATCTGGTGGGTGAATATATGACTGCAACTCAACCTTCCACAAAATGACAAAATAACAGATCAGCTCTGATTCATCACTGCATATAAGGTATGGGTTTGTTACACAAATAGAGTCTATACATTGTCCAGAGGAATATTGCACTTTTTTCAGTTTTATTGCCCTTTGAGGAAAATTTGAGGTCGGAAATTCCCTGTTTAGCAATTTAATTATATTTAAATTGTTGAATCAGTACATACCTCACATTCACAGTTTAGTTTACTTAATCAAGGAACTCGGATATGGAATTGTCTGGCTATACATTATTGAAAATGTCTACAAAAGTTTCAAATAGCTCTTGTATTACTTATTTTGACAAAATAATATTTTACATATGGACTTAACATCTGCCAAATGAATGTTTCCTGTTTTTATAGTCTAGGATTTTTGATTTCCTGTGTAAAAACTGTAACATTTATGATTTATTGTGTGTATTTGCTTTAAGATACCGATGGCTCTCTTCTAACATTTGAACACATTTTATTTGTATCGTTCCAATTAACAAAATGCAGTACATTAATTTAACGCACTGTAACTTCAAGATGTTACAATATTATCAGGAGAAACCAACTGTCTCTGAGTAGTTGCAGCCAGTAGCAGCCATCTGCCTTGACCAGAAAGGAACATTGATGATGATGATGATGATGATGATGATGATGATGATGATGATGATGATGATGATGGTGGTGGTGGTGGTGATAGTAACCCAGAAATCACAGCGGTGTGGACTGATTTGTTTTTAATGGACCAAAAAGGCTTATAGTGATGACACTGTTTTTTAGCTGTTTTGCACTAATTTTATAAACCTGATGTTTTTTCTTTTTTTTCTTTTTTTTTTCTTGGACTAGACTAATGTGAGTCGAGCCAACTGCAACAAGATCATCATGCTGTTTACTGACGGAGGAGAGGAAAGAGCCCAGGCCATACTCGAGAAATACAATGCCGACAAAAAGGTATTCAGATCAAAAGAACACGCTCTCACACAAACACACACAGGCGTATTACATTGTATACCACATTGTGTATTGTTTGCTTTTATCTGTGGGGATGTGCTCCCTTTGTGGTTTTTTTAAGACTCCCCTTTAGGCTGAAATGTCCATGTGTTCATTCTCTCTTGTGGAGAAAGCAGATGAGGCTTTCTGCAGATTGTGTAAAATAAAAGCAGGCAAAACTTGCTGACACACACACGCACACTCACACACAGGTTCCCATGACTTCAGAGGACATTGCATTGACTTACACTCATTTCCTGGATACTTACTCTAACCTAACCATAATTACTTGTGCCCTGACCCTAACTTTAACCTCAGCCTAACTTTAAAACATTTTAAGGTCTTCACCTTAAAATGTAGTAATTTATGTTATGGGGACAAGTCCCCATAATTTGACTGTGTAAACACATTTAGGTCCCCACAACATAAGAAATACCAGGTTCACGTACACTTTCTCGTGCAGCATTCTCACTGAGGACACTCATAGACATAATGCATTCCCTAGCCCCTTTTCTTAACCTTAACCATCACATCCAAATGCCTAGTCCTTAACCTAAACTAAACCTCAAGCCAATTCTAACCCTATAATCAGGTATTATCCCCCACTTTCCCAAAATGTCTCCACAAAATGTCTCCACATTTTTGGTCCTCACAAAGACACACACACAGTTAGACAACAGGAGCACATTGCTTTCACACTTCAGGAAACAACACAGAATGTACGTTGTTCACAGCAAAGACGAGCACTTTACATCTCAGATGTAAAAGGTGTGAGTTTATTTGTAACTGAATATGGAGTTTTCTCATCAGAGAGTGTTTTGGTTTGTACTATTGTAACAAGTTCTATTATAATACATTTAGATTTTATGGCAGTTGGCATCCTTCATGTTTTTCATTGCTGTTTCCTACTTCTCTTTCCTTAACACACCTCAGATAAGTGCCCTAATGAACTTTTCCTCCTTGATAATGTTAAGTTTGTTTTTTGTGCTCCAGGTGAGGATCTTTACCTTCTCAGTCGGACAACACAACTATGATAAAGGACCCATTCAGTGGATGGCCTGTTCCAACAAAGGTACACCCTATAATAACAAATCAGTGCAGAGTATTGGTTAATCTGTCACTAACAGAGAATTAGATTAAGCTGACTGTAGTTACCTTACATTGACGTGTGTGTGTGTGTGTGTGTGTAAAATAAGCCACAGAGACTGACTAAAATTATTCAAACTATATTTGAATCCTGCATTATTTGCTGTCATCCCTCATTTGTTTCACAGACTGTATTTTTGTCACGCATTGCTTTCTCAAACCTTCTCTCTGATACTGACTCCAGGTTACTTCTATGAGATTCCCTCCATTGGAGCCATCAGAATAAACACACAGGTGATTTTAACACATGATTTATTGTTTATTTTTATTCATCCCTTATTTAAAACTGGTTGCCCCATTATGGTGGGGATCTTATTTTGTTTGACATATAGTTATATGTGGTCTGATTAGATTCCCTGAATCCAGAATCCCTGGGAGAAATTTGTGTTGTAGCAGCAGGGCACACAATTAACACAAGTTAAAAGTCAAAAAAAGTTAAAGTATCTAACGGTATAAGGGACTGTAATTATTTAATAAATATTATTACGTTATCAATATTACAATACTATACATTTCCAGATTTATCAAGTACCGGTATATAAAATATATAGTCTGACTGTGTAGAAAGAAGACTCTGGTAAATAAGACAGATGTGTTTGATCCATTTCAGGAATACCTGGATGTCCTGGGGAGACCCATGGTTCTGGCAGACAAGCAGGCCAAACAAGTCCAGTGGACTAATGTGTATCTTGATGCCCTGGTATGACATTATGTTTTGTATCCAATGGTTGTGTGTGTTTGTGTGTTTGTGATTGGTAAGTAAATGGCCTAAGGTAGATGTAGAGGTGAGAAGTTACACAAAAACACTTATTTGAAACATTTCCCTTCAGGACTTACACTGACACTGTTAATCTCCTGCAGTGGCAGGACTAGCCCTCCAGGATGGAGGTTATCATTCGGGATCTCTTATCTGTGTTTTAATTTAGCACTTCTTCACCTTTTTGTGAGAAGCTCACCCTTCCCTAGTGTTGGCAGCATGTCCACATGGATGTCCTTGGGTGATAAAGCCTTAAGACTGAGGTAGAGAATGACTGCAGGAAGGTCAGTATTGTCTATTTTCTCAGATGGTGCTGACTTGCAGTTTTCACTCGTGAAAAACAGAAATACTACAAAGGTTATCAGCATTAAAAGTTCAGTGTCTTACCTGTAGGAACTCTGCTGATTTGTGAGTTGAGTAAGAATGTAACTGTGAATTTGTTTTCAAATGGATCTTAAACCGCTCAGTAATATTGCTTTCATTTTTAAATAAAAGAACATATTTGGAAAATATTAATAAAATAGAGTCAGTCTCTGAAATAATGGACCAGATTAAGCATAAAGCTCTGATTAGGTCGCCATCCAAACAAAAGGTTTCTGAAGGGTAAATGGAAATATACTTCTCCAAACTGTATTACAACAGGGATACGATAGGAAAATAAAGCTGCAATAAAGAGTTAAAAGACAAAAAGTGTGTGGGAATGAAATGACTTACTGTTCTTATTATTCCTACAGATTTATGAATTGTTTTACTAATCCAATCTGTTTGTTCTCTCCAGCACAAACTCTGATCAACCAAAAAAAAAAAAATGTGTACATGAGTCAACTGTAATTTTAGATTTTCTGGAGTTTGCTTTTATTCCTTTAAATATATAAATAGTTTTTTTATGTATAAAGATAATTTGTTTAATTTGAACCATGTAGTGTCTGAATTAGAAATAGTGAGAAAGCAGATGATACACTAGGGTTGTATCATCTGCAAGCATTGTTGGTGATGGAATGTTGGAAACATTTGATTAATCATTTGTGTATATACGACATAATAAGTTACAAATATGTTAACATAATTAAGTACGCTCGTGTAAGTGTATAATCACTTTGAAATCAATTTTGGTTTGACTTTCCTGGCCTTGCTTTATGCTTTGCTTAAAGCTGACACATAAGCCAAAGAAGAAGACCACTTGATGCATACACTGTCAGAAAGGGAGGAGCAGGCATAGTCCTCCATTTGTTGCACTTTGCAATCTCACCATAAGAGGTCACTCATTGTAACTAATTCTTACACACTGGACCTTTACATGTTTGATTTCTGCATTATCACTAAAACAGTCGGACTGCACATCTGAGTAAGGAGAGCTGTGGATATCATCTACTTAGGCCACAAACTTATCAGTCACCCCTCATTTAATTCACATTTAAATGATGCTGCAAATTCTGCAATATTGCATTTACATCATTTTGCTGTTTCTCAGTCTGAACACTGTGTTTGAACAGAATATTTCAATTCCGACAAACATGTAGAGAAGCAACGTTCACTTACTTTGAGCCCGGCTAAAGTCTGTATGTGAGTCTGTTTCTTCTGAAGGCGTTACTCTGATCACCTGACCATTACACCAACAGGGACTGTAATGATGTTTTCACATATTCATACACACAAATACATACATTACTTCAATATGGGGTTGTTCCCTCTTTTGCAGCTATAACAGCTTCCACTCTTCTTGGAAGACTTTCCTCAATATTATAAAAGTGTTTTTTATGGGACTTTTCATTCTGTAGATCATTTATAAGGTCAGACACTGATGTTGGAGAAGAAGGCCTGGCTCACAAACTCTGTTCCGGGTTCATCCCAAAGGCACTTGATGGGGTTGAAGTCATGGCTCTGTGTGGGCCAGTCAAAGTTCTTCCACACTAAACTCGTCAATCCATGTCTTTATAGTCCTTGCTTTGTGCACTGGGACACAGCCATGTTGGAATAGAAAAGGGTCCTTCTCAAACTGTTGCCACAAAGTTGGAAGCATAATGTTGTCCAAAATGTTTTGGTCTGCTGAAGTGTCAAGACTGTCCTGCAACGCCTGAATTCAATACTTAACAGGTGTAGCCAAATACTTTTGTCCATATATTGTATGTCCTCTCCCCTGAATGTGCTTTAGTGTGGACCAAAGGCCACTAAGGTTGCTTTACATTAGTGTAGCAAAGGAACATTTTCCCCATTTTAGCTGCAAAATACTGTACTGGTTTAGCTTCAGTCCTGCTCTCTGTCTCCCTCTTTCTGTATCAGTGGTACTGCAGCCTCACAGCAGGATTCAGTCCTGTTCTTCTTTTTCTCCTATCCAATCCAATCCAATCCAATCCAATCCAATCCAATCCAATCCTCCTATACTTAATTCCCTCATTTTTAGAAAGTAAAAAAAAAAAGTGGCAGATATTTTTTGTGTGGTAAGAGGAAGTGAATGGTTAAACATTGAAAAGCTCACTCTGGGTTTTTATATTGTTGCCGTGTTTGAGGAGGAGTTGTGGTAACTATGGCTCAGGTGCATCATAGAGCCATATTTTTAGACCTTTTTTTGAATTTATATTTACTCCATAATTCTGCACTCCACAGGTGTTTTTATTTATAATAGCCACTGTTTTCTAACATGTGTGCATTTGCTTTAAAGGCACTTTAATGTGATGTGTTTGCTTGTGTCTCCATCAGGAACTGGGTCTGGTCATCACTGGAACTCTTCCAGTCTTCAACAGAACCAGGACCATAGATGACAGGAATGGAGAGGTGCATTGGACAGGAGCTTGGGCATATTGTGGATGGAGTATAAAGCCTGCCTTGATAATGATATTTTTGTTGTTTATTATAGTTTTTTTTTTTGTTTGTTTGTTTGTTTCTCTCATGTTGTCTCTCAGCACCAGAATCAGTTGATTCTTGGCGTAATGGGGATTGATGTGTCTCTGGATGACATCAAGAAACTCACGCCACGCTTTACAGTGAGTTTAACTCCCATGTGTGAGCACATGCATGCAAACCAAAACTTTATTAAGCTATCTTGTGATTTATTCATTTTAGAAAAACTCAGATTTGTTCCTCCTACATGATAACATGCACTCATCAGCCATTTTAATAGGTACACAGGACGCCTATGGTAGGTTTGATGGTCTTCTGCATATCTTGATTACATCAAGTGGTTATTTATGTTATATGTTATTAACAGAATATGTAAATTGCTCATTTATGTGCGTTTCCATCACCTGCTAAGTGAATACTGAGTGTCAGTTTAACAAGATAAGCAGTATGTGCTACAAAAGTCATGCAGAGGGTGCAACTTGATAGCATAAATAAAGCAGTCTAAAGCAGTTTTGCTGGAGTTTCAACTCATTATTGTAGTAATATTTGCTTCTTGCATTAAGTGGAGGAATGTTGTTTCTTCATCAGTCCACACATCCCTCCTCTCACTCGCTGTATGTGGAGTTTCTACAATTTTCCAGTACAGCAAAATGGATGTTTCAGTCATGTGATTTCCAAATCCTCTTTTATTGACTAAAACTTTCCCCATGGCACTAATTTGGACTTACCTTTTAATTATGTGCCAGTATTTCCAACTTCCTCAGATGAGAAAACTTTGAAGACGTTGTGCCATTCATGTGTTTTATGTGCAAATCAAAAGTGTGCATAAGACAAGCTAATGGGAACTCACATATATTTGTATTTCTATTATCATGAACCAGTCTTTTGACCTCTGCCCTCTGGCATCAACAAGACATGTTCTTCCAGAGAACTGCTGCACACTGAATATTTTCCCTTTTTGGAAACTTACGCTGTAAACCCTAGAGATGGTTGTGTGTGAAAATCCCAGAAGAGCATCAGTTTCAGAAATTCTCAGACCAGCTTTTCTGGCACCAATATCCATTCCAAAAATCAAAGGCGGCCTTGTTCTGATGCTCGGTTTAAACTTCAGCAGGTCATCTTGACCATGTTAACATGTGGAAATGCAGCGAGTTGCTTTCATGACTTGAACAAGTGTACCTAATAAAATGGCAGCTAAAATCATCAACAATAAAAATGTATTTGTAACAAATTGGTTTGTTGCATGCTATATTGTTGTTTTTTGAAGCTATCATCATCCATTTTTTTACATTTTAATAGCTATTATCATCTATTGTCATGTCATTATGCAAGACACAATGTTTGACGATTGAATTTCCCTCTCATCTTCTTACCAGATTGGTCCAAATGGTTACTACTTTGCCATTGACCCCAATGGATACGTCCTGCTGCACCCCAATCTCCAGCCCAAGGTACGGCAGCTTGACCCTTTTGTCCATGTCTTAAAACCTTATATTATATTCTCCCTTTTCCACACAATTACAAACATACTGCATGAATTAATACACAGGCTCTTTTCAAACTCTTCTAAAGTTCTGCCACCACATCTGTCTTCATACAGCAGTGATATCATCAGTCCTCAGATGTTGGTGAGAAGGTCACTCGTTACCATCTGAGATATAGTAGATATGTTAGATCAGCATACTTGGCAAAAAAAAAAAATGTGGCACATAAGTTAAAAGAATTAAGGATAAAAAAAAGAAACTTTAGCAAAAAGTGGAGATAATGAACTTTATTGCTTCATCATGAGGACCAATGATCAGGATCAAGCTACTTTCCTTACATTAAAACTGATAAAGTTTATTATGCTAGACGTACAAATGTACATTGTACAATGCTTACCTTTAAGTAATCGCATACAAATATTTAAGGGATAGTTCTTTTAAGCTTTTAGGAGGAGCGAGACGGGGGTGGGGGTGGGGGATGGGCACAGATTACTCATTATGTTGTAGTGAGTGTGGACAGAAATCATGTGTAGAATTTAGTAACATTTATAGATGAATTTGCAAGTTGCAGCTGCATATACCTCACCTTATCCTTCCCTTCCAAGTGTGTTCAAGAACCTATTCAGCCTTCATTTATCGTAATAACTCAAAAGACGCGTCCACTGCACGCAGTTGTAAATATAGGGTTGTCCAAAAGGGCTATAAAAGGTTCATTCTGGACTAATGAAAAACTATATAGTACATACAATCTGATGATTGTACACTTACAGTAAAATAAGTTTAATTATTATATCTTCAATTTCTTCTCTAAGGAAAAGAATTTTACCTTTTACCTTTTAAAATGCTCTCAGCTCATGTGCAGTGGCTCACAGCATAAGGGTGTTTTGCACACAGGGATACATGACATGCCAGGTTTTCTGAGCGCTTCCGTGTCACCCCGAGATTAAAATCATCAACTTCTTGGAATGCAAGCAGCACTTTCAGCACAAGATGTTGGTCAGTCTACTCTGAAATATTCTCCACCATCCAAATTAAACTCCTGATTTAGATGGTGAAGTTTTTTTTTTTAGTTCAGCACTTAGAGTTTAAAGTTATTTCCTCCAAACATTTTGTTTAGTTTAGCTGTGCTTTTTTATATTACATTTTTATGTAAGTTCAGAATGCTCTGTGTGGGCTCCATTTAAAATAAGGACCCCGCTAATGGAAAAGTTCATATTGCCCTGTAGTATTAACTAAAGTTTACATGTGTTCTGTCTTGCTATCTTACAAGTAAGGGAAGTTAAAATTTTAAAATAAATGAAATAGTGATGTCTTGTAATTGTGTCTTTTGTGAGAGCAAAGGCCTTTGATGAATTGGGAAAGGTCTGTGGGTTATTAATTTTCAAACTACTTGACAAATAAAACTCCACTTCAGAATGGGGAAGATCTTCTGACTTATAAAGGGTAAATGCATGGTTATTTGATAATTAAAAGTAATAGTTTTTTGGTACTACCCATTCACTAAGTACATACTGAGCAATGCTTATTGAAATAAGAAGGAATGTTCAATAACCGTCTTACTCGCTGTCAATAGGTAGTCATTAGAAGGTTACATGGCAAGAACTGTTAATAAATGGCCTTTTAATGGTAGAATATGGCCATGTAAAATAAGGTGTTAATAAGTGCTTTGTAATGACTAATAAAGGGTCAGTATGCCACTAATATACGAGCTAATCAATAGCTAGTTAATGGTAAATGTGTACCCTGATATAAAGTGTTACAGAATATATTTATACAAGTTTTAATGAGAGTGCAGTTGCCAGAACATCCTTTATATATTTACATTAGGAAAGCCAAAGTTTTTTTTTATAGACAATAAACATGTCTGAAGGTTTTCATAGGTTATACATGTCTGGAAGGAAAGGGTAAGGTGAGAGATATTCAGCTGCAACATCCAAGTAACCAATAAAAGTTGTTAATACTACACACTATACCTTTAATTAATTCAGTGAGGCTGCAGCAACATCAGTCAACTCAGTAGCTCCTAGGTTTTGGCTGCTTGACTGAAACAGAAGTGAAACCACACAATCACCTCAGATAAAATTATATATGCTGCATGTGAATGGCGTCCAACACGATGTTTTTGGAAATGATGGGCTAATTTGTGTTGGAATATGTTGTGAAAATACGGTTTTTATAGGCCCATGCACCTGCAGAGATCATGCCCGCTTTTAGGTTATGGACCCAGCAGGTTGCAAAAATTAGCAAAATGAATAAAACAAACTAAGAGAAAGACAAAAAGTAAAACACAAACAGTGTCCAGACAGATGTGCAACAAATGAACCAACAAAGACACTGGGGAGCACAGAGACTAATTAAACTAGGGAGACAGGGATCATCAGACACAGGTGTAACTTATTAGACACAGGTGAAACACATTAGGGTGAAGCAGACAATCAAAAGGGAAGAAAGTAAAACTCGACAAGGAACATAAAGGTAAAACTTCAAAATAAAACCAGAAACAAGGTAAAGAAAGAAGAAACAACAAAAGTCCAAAGACAACGGTCCAAACTGTCCAAACCCAGGGGTCACAACAGCCGCTGGCTGAATTAATGCTGCACCAGTTTGAACCAGTGTGAATACTGTAAACTTGCACATCCATAAATGCTCATGTTCATAATGTTTATGTTAGAAAATCCTGAAATTCCACTTTAATAGTTACATTAAATTATGTTTGCAATACCACATGTAATACCAAACACGCATCGGTGCTGAAAATGTCACCACTTTAAATTTTGTGCTGTCTGTGAAAATTCCTAGTCTCAGAACTCCTCATATGAATGCAGGAGGACTTTTAGCCAGTGGCAGTTATTAAAATGCAACCCTGTGGAAATTAGCCCTCACCATTCTGTAAATCCCACTCACTGGCTTCAGCCTGAGGCAATGCAAGCTCTGACAGGCTGCCGTGTGGCCATGTGCTGCCCCGCAGTGAGTTCTGAGTGTGGGGTCAAGACGTTCAGAGCAGCACCTCTGCTGATCTGAAAGCCCAGGTCCCTGGAGTCATGCACTCACATCCCATCTATCATTTCACAAGTCTCCACAATCCAATCCATCAAGACAATCCGTCAAGTTTTCCAAAGTGCATAAATTCACCTTTTATTGAATGACTTAGTTTAAAAGTTTGGGTCTGGGGAAATAAGATCAAAAGAGAAGTTAATCTAAGAGTGGAGAGAATGAATCTATATGTGGTAAACAAACACAAAAAGAAGAAATAAAGGCTTTGTTATACTCTTTTTTTTGAATTGCTAACGGTAGACTTTGATCTTGTAAAGTGAGACGTGCGCAGACTTTCAGATGCATCTCCGTGAATCTGTCTGTAATTTTCCTAGAAAAGGATCCATAACAGGAAGCTCAGGCTCAGTAATAAGTATGCTGTCACTTTTCATGAGGTGAGACACTGTAGAGGCAGTGTGTAGTAGACTGGAATAAAGCTTCCTAAATGTAGCATTGTACAATTGTCCCGTAGATGTAATGTTCAGTAGATAAAGGCCAGTAGATTCCCTTCTTGCAGGAGCTGTGGATGAATGTTCCCAAAAGGTAAGTGGTGACACATTTTCTGTTGCTTATAATGATTGCTGTAGTCATCATACATAGAATGACAGTCACATATACACTTTTATAAATTGGGTTAGGGTTAGGGTTGAATTGTATAAGTAACTGTCATTCTTTAGTGTCGAAAATAGCCCAGTCATTTTACTTTTTTTAGGCTCGACACTGTTTAGTGAAAAATAATTTGAAATAATGAGGATGGTAACGTCATGTGACTTATGAAGTTAATATAAAAGCATTGTGTGCGTGCGTGTGTGTGTGTGTACAGACAATGTGAGCGTTACCTCAGTGTGACAGTGATATTCAAGCCATGTGCCTTTTTTGTCAATATCATTATTTTACCACCTGCCCTTTGAATATGTCCCATGTTTTTCCATTCACAATATTTTATTTTGCTCTCAAACCATAGAAAATATCATGCTGACAAGTAGTAGTCTCTAATATTTATCTCATTCTGCCTTTAAATTATCTCCCTCTTCATTTCTCATTCACTTATTCTTTTGATTTGTTTCTCTTTTTTTTTGGTCCACATCATCTTCCACCAGTTGTTGTCCTCTCCAAATTCTGTGCCATCTCCCTTGTGTATGTTTGATGTTTCATTCTGTGTCTCCCGGCATCTCTTGATCTTCCATGTCTTTCTTCTCCTCATTTCCATGTTGTCATGCACGCTCTTCATCATCTTCCTTTGCTGCTCCATTTCGTTTCACTCGTCATCAAATGTAAGGGACTGAACTTAAACTTTAAGCTTTGCTTTGAGAGAGTGAAGCTTAAATTCCCAAATCCCCCTGCTTCTTTTATAGACTATATAGTCTTTATTTTAAAAGAAAAATAAAAATTCATGACAGGGACATAAAATGTGATAAAGTTATGCATTTAAAATACAATCACAAAGCAAATCACAGTGTAGGAGCACAGCTATTCCTAAACTTAAGAACTCTAAATTTTGAACATCGTCTGCTTTGCACCAAACCTTGATTCAAAATTCAAATCAAGAAATACCCTTTGATTTTTCCACCTTGGAACCATTGCTCTGTTATTTGGTAAAAAAAAATGAAAGTTAAAAACACATTTCAGTATCCCCCCATTTTTACCAAACTTCCCCCAGACTTCCTCAGAACCACCTCTGGGTTCAGTCAACCTCAGAATTGTGTGAATTCATTCAGATACTCATTCACTCACACTTGTAAAATCCTCACTGTCAGTAATTTAATGGAAAAATCTAGACTTTACATTGGAGGGCATTGTATCTGTATTGAAAGACATTTTACAGTAGAAGTAACCTTTCCTGCACCAAACACACGTTTTCTTTTAAGCCACATCATCCCACGTTTTGAAAACGCTTTGCAGAAGTGAATGGGATCAGATTCCACCTACTGCTGTTTTATAGAGAAGCACTAGATTATGGCTTCCATTTTATACCACAGTAAAGCCACTCAGACGTACAGGGTTTTTGAAGAGATGACATTTATATGGTGCACTGTCACTTTGGATCAAATTTTGATTCAGATGTGCCTGGTGTCACAGATGTGTTGTCAAACGCTGACACAAAATACCCACTTTTTGCTTTTCTTTTTTACTAGGATTTTGATTAGATTCATATGTTTTGGAAAATGACTGGCACTGCTCCCGAGTTTAATACAAAAGAAACCATTGTGGCTCCAGTAATTAATATCCACTTCATGATATTTTATGTAACAGAAATATTATGTTGCATAAAGGCTTATTCCTCCCTGTGGCTGATTGCCATCCTTGAATAACAACTGTAAAACGGTCGGCTGCGTTTTATTGAATCAGCTCAGCAGGTTTGGATGGCGTGATGTGAATGCAGGTCATTGCACAACAAAGATTTTTTGTTATTGTAACTGACCCTGTCATACTTCATTTGATTTGTTTAGTTCCGTTGTAATGAACTGAAAGTTCAGAGTGAAATGTTATCTTTTCCATAGAATCCTAAATTTCAGGAACCTGTTACCCTCGACTTCCTGGATGCTGAGCTGGAAAATGACATCAAAGTGGAGGTAGAATGCACACACAAACACGAAACTTGTGTTTATATCTTATTGAGGACACATCATTGACATAAAGCATTCCCTAGTCCCTTACTCAAACCTTAACCATCACAACTGTGCCTAACCTTAACCCCAACCTTAACCGAAACCCAATTCTAAGCCTAACTCTGAAACCAGGTCTTAACCCTGAAAAAGTCCTTTTAAGTTATGTGCCCAGACAAAATGTCCACACAAAGATAAGTTTATATGTTTTTTGGACCTCACAAAGATATAAATACACAGACACAAAGTGATTTATTTTATGTCCACACATCCAGTACATGAAATTACATGTACAGTATATACTGGAAACTGTTTAACCCTCTTCATCTTTCCCTAAAGATCAGGAAAATGATGATCGACGGTGAAATAGGAGAACAAACCATTCACACTCTGGTGAAAACGCAGGACGAGGTAAGAAAAGAAAAATATTTTTATCTTTAATATTTACAACAGTATTTTATGTCTAATGCTTTCATTGGTTTTCACGTGGGATGTTACAAAACATGCAAAATAAGTATAGTACAAAGTACGCTCTTGTGTAACTGGAAAATAGGTATTCTTAAGTAAAATTAATAGGATTTTTCAGTGGGTGAGCACCCACGTTCCCTTCATCCCCCCACCATAAACATATGTAATATTCATTCCATTAACTAAAGACATGGATAGATTTTGGTTAAACTTGAATTTGTAAGGTGACTCCTTTGCATAATGTTGCACTGTCTGGATATAAAGGGGGTGTATATGGGATTTGCTATCTGCCCCCTTTGTTTGTCTGAAATTGTAATACTGAGGTCCTGGTGCCAGACTCCCCCAGAGAGTCTAGGGATGTTGGGTTTATTCCAAAAAGATTACCATATAGGGTTAAAATAAAAGCTTTTTAAGTGGGACTGAGTGATAATGGATTGGAAAAATTAGGGAATTGGTTTTGTACAAAAAAAAAAAAAAATACAGAAAAGTTTTTTTCCAAAGTTTTTTTTTTCCAAAGTTTTTTTTTTTTTTTTTTTTTTATAAATCTGAAAATGAGGGGAAAACACCAACAGACCAGATTTGAAAACTTATGTTATGTTATTATGTTATGCTATGTTATGTTATTATGTTATGCCATGTCATGTCATGTCATGTCATGTCATGCTATGTTATGTTATTATGTTATGCTATGCTATGTCATGTCATGTCATGTCATGTCATGTCATGTTATGTTATGTTATGTTATGTTATGTTATGTTATGTTATGTTATGTTATGTTATGTGTGTTATGTTCAGTTGTGTCTGTACTGTATTGTTCGTCCTCCAACCCCCCACCCCCCCAATCCGTCTACCCACCCACCCTGTCCGGTCCGGTTTCCCCTCATCACACAACAAACAAAAGCAAACGAAATAAGAATAAAAACAATAATAAATTCATAGATAAATAACAGGACGAGTATAAACAGACTCTTCCTGTGCAAAGCAAACCTGTTCAACACCACCTGACGTGTAGACACGTGCCAAAAGTACTGGACAGGTTATGAAAAAAAAAAAGAAAACTTATGTCTGAGCAGGATGGGGGAAGTAAGAGGTTACGATAAAGTGGGGTAAGCCTTGATGCATCTTACAGGCCAAATTTCCAACAAATTCAAGAATATTTCAACTTTAAAAGTCCAGAACTCTTAAGGTTACACACCAAAATAAAAAAAAAGTGTACAAATATACAAACATTCATGTGCACAATATATACTGTTTCTCCCAATAAACCAGAGGTCTCAAACCTGTGCCCCTCCAATTGATTTCACATGGCACACTCCTCAATATCAAGTCAGAATGAAGTATTCTTTTGTATATGTATTTTACAGCATGAATCTTTTTTTGTGTGTGAACTATATATTGCTACATTAAAAAAATGAATACTTTTTTTCTTGAAATTCTGTGAAATATGGTCACAAGTATTATTATAATTGCGACATCATGATGGAATATTCTGATAGAGTTTTAAGCTCATATCACCCATCCCAACTGAACAGTTGCTTTTGCCAATAAACACTCTCAAATCTTACTCACGAGCTCTTTAATTTCCACCAGGGCTTTATTTGTCATCCGTTTATTATGTATTTTCATGGTTAAAAGTAAAACCTATTCTCCTGGTGTATTATTTTTGCTAGCGATACATAGATCGAGGAATCCGAACCTACACGTGGGGACCTGTGAATGGAACTGATTACAGGTGAGTGAACTGTTTCATCATCATGGGAAGTCACAGCTGGGAGTGAAGTCACCTGTGATCCAGAGAGAAATCGGAAAATAAAACATGGATGCAAATGTTTCTCTGGCTATAATGTTAGCAATACCAGTAGATAACAACCTGTACATGGTATTTTCCACACACAAACAGCAGAGCAACATGTCTACATTTAATCCTAACCCTGGATATGTGAAGTTTCTCCGAGTTTTCGAGTTGAAAATCTGAGTTCACGGGGTTTTAACATTGAAGTTACGTGATACCAAATTCCGAGTTCCAACTACAAATGGAATGCAGCGTAAGGACGATGGATGCCACTCCCAGACTCAGCAGGGGGCGCTCTCTTGTCACTTGTCTAATGTGAAAAACTAGAAAAATATTGGCTTTGCTTTTCACTTATGGACATAAGCTTAATACAGTATACTGGACAATAAGGTCCATGTAATAATCTACAATAAATAATTAATAAGCCACTCCTTAGACCTTATAATAGTCTTATACACATAAATAAGTCTATACTAGCTCTGACAGAAGCAAAAATTACACATTTATTATTACGTTTATAGCACTTATAGGCGTCTTCAAACACATTCAATGTCTATCCTAAACAACAACAACAATAATAACAATAATAATAATAATATAACATTAGACTATGGGGATTCATTTTAATTACATCTTGTAATTTCTTATACTGGTATAATAGTTATAATATTAATGCCTTATAAAAGCTAATAAATCCTTTATTATCACATGTAACAATGCTTCCTTGCAGCTGCTTAATCTTAAATCAAAACTAATGAACACTTTATTATGCACTCATTATCAGTTAACAGTTATGCACATGTGAGTCCCTATAAAGTAATTGCTAATGAGAAATAAGAAATGTCAATAAAGATTTGAATGGCCACTTTTTATAAACCTGGTCATATGTTTCTAATAAGAGCTTATTTGTTAAAAGCAATAACCATTATGTGTATTATACTTTCATTAACATGAATATGTACTAATGTTATGTTTACAAGTTGCTATTTATTTAAAAAATAAGTTATTTTTCCACACTGACTGACAGGAAATCCCTAAAATTACATGTTTTACAAGTCATTTTTGGAAAACACCAAAGGGTTTTAATGACCTTTGCTTTGGAACTTTGGTGACTTTTCCAAAACAAGTGATTCACTCTGTCTGGCAACTGTGTTTTTCTGCAGCCTGGCTCTTGTTCTGCCGAAATACAGTGAGCACTTCATTCAAGCTAAACTGGGGGATGACATGAAACAAGCCATGTGTGAGTACAGAACACGCCCTCATGATAAACAACACATGAACTCATTTTTCTGGTGTCTCTCTTCTTCTTGGTCATATACTTCACTTTCTTGACTTGCCCCTCGCTGGATCCACAACCACTCCTTTGTTATTTGCTTCTCAGATCAGTGGATCCCCCACAGAGCTTTTCTTTTGTAGTGTAACCCACTGGTCATTCGCCCCCCACTCCCACACACACGCACACTCGTCCACATGCTGTCTCCCTCTCCCAGATGCAGTCCAAAGAAGTGGCTCTTTTGATCTTGTCTTCTTGTCTCTCTCTTCTGTCTTTCTTGTCTGGCCCTCCTTCTTGCTTCAAGGAGAAGATGAAAACCTCCTTCACCTCCTCTCCTCACTCATTATTGCCTCTTCTTCTAAAAACAGAGAACCTAAAGTACAGAGAGACCAATTGCTGGATTTTTTTTTCCCTTTGTGTCTCTCTGTTTTCCTCTGTCTCTTTATCTCATCTGTAAAACTGTCTTCACCTCGTTCTCTTTACTCCTCCTAACATCCCTCCCCCTTTCCTCCTTTCATTTTCCTCAGCCCTTTTCTTTGCTCTTCTTGGCTTTCTCAAGGCCATCTCACTGTGGCCTCCTGATCTAACAGCTCAAAGCACCAACTGATGTTCTTATAAATCACAAAACTCAAACTGTACTGTTTGCAACTGTCACTCCATTTCTAAGTGCTGTTCACTTCCTGATGCCACTTATTTCTTTTTTTCCTGCCTTTCGCTGGGATCTCATAGCTTCTTCTTGGGGCAAGTACTGTTTTCTGTCCTTTAACCTTTTTTTCTTGTGATGCTTCTCCAGTTTTTACTCTTTCCTTATTTGCATGGATACACTGCATGCATTATTAATGCTTGGCAGGTCAAATTTTAATCCCAAAATACACCAGAAATTTTCCAAATCCACAAAAAGGACAATTGACTTTTAAAAGTGTATATCTTTGTACAGGTTTGAGCTCGGCAATAATACAGTAACAATGTATAATATAATATCAGTTTCTGCAATATCAGTTTAAAGGTTCAATAGCAGAGCTTCACTACAGAACACACTGAGACACAATTGCTGTGAATGTTTTTGTGTGGTGTTTTCTGTCCAATACGTCCAAAATTAGTTCCACAAATAGGTTTTGCTCGTCATTCTTCCACATTTATATGGCTTCATCAATTTTCACTCAAAACTCAATGTTGATATTTTATTGTGATAGTTATCAGTACTGACTAATTTGAAACATTTTACTGTAATATTGGTCATATCACCCAGCCCCATGGTGCTACAAATTATTGTACATCACGGCTATTTTGGGTCAACTTTGACCTTTAATTGATTTTAGACCCACCAGTGTCAGTTTAAATGCAAATGTAGTTTTAGGGTAACTTGGAAGTGAACCCAAGTAATAGAAATCTAGATCGTTTTAAGAAAAAAGGTTATTGATTATTTTACATAAGTTCAAATGACAAATAAAAAAAAAAAAGAAAAAAAAAAGAGGCTGGCAAAAAAGTCCAAGATACTGAAAAGAGAAACAAAACAAGCTAATAGGAAAAAGTCATTAACGTACTACAGAAACTCAGGGTAGCGAAGTCGACGCATACAAAGACTAGATGTTACCACACTGAACTGACGAGACATGCTGGCGACTGTGGACCAGGAAGCCAGAGTCTAAATAGAGGTGGTTGAAGAGGGAATTGCTGGCAGGTGTGTAACTCAGTCTCCACCTCGCTGCCCAACAAGCCTCCTGAAACACACAGAGAAAAATAAGCTCCACAGGAAACAAAAAAAGTTAACAAAATAAAAGCCAGGAAACAGACCGTTACAGTAAAACACTTGGCAGTGATAATTAATGTTGAATTAAATCTGATACATAAAGATAGCGTTCGTCAAACAGGACATAATAATGTGTTATAGTAAAAACAGCAAGTGGTGTGAAATAAAATACACTCCTCCTGCTCTATGAAACATTTATCATCCATTTACTAACTGGCTCTTATATATTGATACACTGAATAGATTTGTAGGTCAAAATTTATTATGATAAGATTTAATGCAGATATCTCAAACTTAAAATGACCTAGGGGCCAATGAGCATCTGATATTGTCAGGAGGCGGCTAAGTGTAAAAAACAACTGTTTAGAAGGGGTGGGCGATATGAGCTTAAAATTATATAACAATAATGACATTAGTGACAATATGTCACAGAATTTCAACATAAAAGTGTTTGTTTTTACATTATATGATCATAATGATAAAGTTCACAAAAAAAAAATATCCATGAGGCAAAATAAAGCTCCAAAAAATCAAAAAGAGACACAAAAACACATTATACACATAAACACATTATAGCTCGGGCCGTGTAAAAACAATTGGCGGGCCATGTGGCGTGCGTTTGAGACCTATGATGTAAGGGTTAATGCGATGGCTATACAGATGACAGTGGAATATGATGACTTGATTGACGTTTGGGTGGATGCGTTAATCAAGGGATGCAGTTAGTAAAAAAAAAAAAAATAGGATTCAGCACATAACCATCTGGATTTAGTGGATTTTTCATCACTATGACATGACGCCACGAAGCATAAACTCCTAATGGCTTGAGATATTGCAGCGGATGAGATTTGAGTGAACGTTTCGGCCCGCCTATCGCTCCCTCTCTGCCATAATGAGCCTGTCACTGTGCCATAAAGGCTGTCGGAATGTTTACAGGCCTGTTAAAGAAAGTAACACACCAGGTCCTGCTGCCACAGCCTGCTCTGCTAGGGACATGGGAACTCCAAGGTTTTCTGTGCAGCCATATAGAGTTACAGGCTTGGAACCAGACCACCAATAGCTTAATCCATCTCAACACTCTGCTACAGTAGGTGGTTCCTGCAGCCACCTGTCCTCTTAATATATTAGCGATGTTCACTGGCCAAGAATGTGATCGATGAACCACTCCACCCCCCATGTTGCTGGAATACAGTGTTCGTTGAGTAAATAACCTGATGCAGGTGTTGAAGAGAGTTGGCGACAGAGCAATAACGGAAAAAAAACAACAGAAAAAAGTATCTTGTGTGGAAAGCAGTTGGACATATAGATATACTGCCTTGGTCCATAGTGACAGAAGGACAATGAATCTGCCCGTTGTGCTTTATGTGAAGGACGCTGTTTCATCCTGCACCAGATTTGCACGACCCTGAGGAAACTCGGTGCTCAGTAATTATTTTTGCAGACTCCACCATGCGACTTCATATAGTTTTAAAGGCTGTGTCTAAAATGTCTCCATTTTAAGAGAGTGGTGAATGATGGCCGTTGATGCCTGCCATGTCATTTATGAGATAAGAATTTCCAGGCAGCACAGGCAGTAAAAGGAATTTTCTGTAGGCTTATACTGCATTTTGTTTGCTCACATGCTCATGCTGTCAAAACGGTTAATTTCAAATATTTTTTGAAAGTGCATTCTTTTTTTTTTTTACATTGAAAGTTTGTCTACTAGGTCTAATGTAGGGCTGAGCAATTTAAATGTTCTTTTATTTTTTTTAATTCAATGCGTACATCTTATGTAGGTTCCCAAAGTTGTGTTAAAACAAAGTATAGGTCCAGTGTTTAAAACTAAGAGTTATTTATTTAAAATAATTTATTTTATCGGTTTATTATCAACTGAAATCTAAGAAATATTTTATAATATGACCTTATGATGAGTCCTTTATATTAATATTTTACAACAGCTCCTTTTCTTTGAGTCCATTTGGTTGAAATATGCAAATTCACCTTGAGATGTCACTCCATCTTACAGACTGCTCCTTTTAATAGTTTGAATGATGTAATTATGAAATTTTGTTTTCTTAAATCACTGTTTGAAATGTGCTAATATTCTTTTGAAAAAGCCCCACAATCCCTCTCCAGATTTTACCAAAGACAAAACAATAAGAAAGTAACATATAGGAAAAAATACAACATTGTCCCTCTAAATATGGACAGTCTGCTTTTCTTCTGTAAGAGGCTATCAGTTATGGAATTCACTGCCAAATACGGTTAAATGTTGGCTCAATTCAAATCCGAGCTGTACTCATTTTAGCTAAATGTACTTGTTATAATTGTTGGACATAATATAATTGCAACTGTATCCCATGTGCACTTGCAATCAAAATTATTCAACCCCAACTGTTTACAGTAAATAAATCAAACAAAAACAATTGAAATAGCTCAACACAACTAATATTACAAGTGGTTTCTCCATATTCAACACAAAATGTCACTTTTAATGACTACTGCAGTCTCAAAATGATTCAACCCCTTCATGACAAGCATCTTTAGTACTTAGTAGATCACCATTTGCTATTATGACTTGCTGCAAATGTGATTCATAACCAGACACCAGCTTCTGGCAGTGTTCCTGAGGAATCTTAGCCCATTCCTCATAGGCAAAGGCCTCCGGTTCACTAATATTCTTGGGTTTGTGTGCTGCAACTGCTTTTTTCAACTCCCAGAGATTTTCAAAGGGCTTCAAGTCTGGCGACTGTGGTGGCCATCCTAGTATCTTTCAGGACTTCTTCTGAAACCAAGCTTTTGTGGACTTGAGATATTTTTGGGAACATTGTCCCGTTTGAAGGTCCAATGACGCCCAACCTTCAGCTTCCTCACAGACGGCATGATATTTTGTCCAGGATTTCCTGACACTTGATCGAATCCATCTTACCCTTCACACGCTGCAGGTTTCCAGTGCCAGACGAAGTGAAACAGCTCCAGAGCATCACTGAGCCACCACCATGCTTCACTGTAAGCAGGGTGTTCTTTCCTGTGTATGCTTCATTCTTCCTCCTCCAGGCATACCACTGATCCATAGGCCTGAAAAGTTCAAGTTTTGTTTCATTGCTCCACAGAACAAAAGTCAAAAACCTCTTTGGCTTATTGATATAATTTTGAGCAAACTGGAGGTGACTTTTCTTGTGCTTTTGGGTCAGTAGTGGTGTATGTATTGGAGATTGGACATGGAACCCTTCAGCGTTTCGTATGTCTTACTGTGGAAACTGAAACCTCAGTGTCTGCTGCCACCAAGTCCTGCTGCAGGTCTTTTGCAGTCAGTTGAGGGTTTTTGACCACCTGCCTCCTCAAGACTCTGGTAGTAGGCGTTGATATCTTCCTCTTTCTGCCACGTCCAGGTAGAGTAGCCACTGTTCCTTTAACTTTAAACATACAAACTAAGCTTCTAACTGTATCTCTAGGAACATTCAGTGCCTTTGCTATCTTTTTGTGTCCCTTTCCTTGTTTGTGCAAGGCAATGATCTCCTCTCTGAACTTTTTGGACAATTCTCTTGACTTATTGACAATATTTCTAACATGCAATCAAACATCAACAATCCAGGTATTTGAGGTGATCTATCTCAAGCACACCTGATGCAACTAATGAAGCCCTTGAGGCGACACATGATTTGCAAATGTGTCCTCTTATGAGGAATTCTATTCAGAGGGTTTAATAATTTTGAAACTGCAGTAGTCATTGAAAGTAGGATTTAGTGTTGAATTTGAATACATTTGTTGTAATATTAGTTTTATTTGACTATTTAAACTGTTCTTGTGTAATTTCTTTATTGCAGTCACCTGAAATTTTTAAAATGTTGCCAGTAAACCAAAAATGCTGTGGGGGTTGAATAATTTTGAGTTCACTGTATGTGCATGTTTGCTTTGTATTTGAGGTGATCTATCTCAAGCACACCTGATGCAACTAATGAAGCCCTTGAGGCGACACATGATTTGCAAATGTGTCCTCTTATGAGGAATTCTATTCAGAGGGTTTAATAATTTTGAAACTGCAGTAGTCATTGAAAGTAGGATTTAGTAAACCAAAAATGCTGTGGGTGTTAATAATTTAATTTAATTTAATAATTTTGAGTTCACTGTATGTGCATGTTTGCTTTGTGATATGTCTGCTGTGACGTATTTCAGTGTGTTGCATGTCATATTTGGAGCTTTTACAATATATTTTACATAGAAAAGTGCTATAAACTTGTTGTATAGCTGGATGGATGGACAATGGATAGATAATAAATAAATTGATAGATAGATAGATAGATAGATAGATAGATAGATAGATAGATAGATAGATAGATAGATAGATGTTCCTCTGTACATGAGCATCTTATTACCCTGTTGTAGAAATGTCTTCATATAGCTCTGCATATTTTCCAAGGTATGACATCATCTCTCAAATGATGAATGATTTTCTATCTTCCCTGCTTTCTCTTTTCCCCCCTCATCCCTCTTTTTTTCCCCTGGGGTCACAAAAGGGCAAGGAGGCAAGTATTTCTCAGTCATTTATTCTACCACTGCACAACCATCTGTACTCTATGCTTTCATCCATCACCTTATATCTGGCCAGAATTTCATGTGTCTGTGCTTGTGTACTCATGTGTGTGTGAGATGTTCAGCTGTGTCCATGCATCATCCACCAGCATTTTACCTGCAACATCTGATATGACCGTTGAATTGTCAAGTGTGTCTGGACTCTTGAAATGGTCTCACTCACCCAGCACAAATAGCAGTGTACATTTCATCATTTCATAAATAGAAACAATGCTTTATTGCACACGAGTCGGCCTGCTGTGATAAAATATAGTGGGATACATCACAATTGTGTCAGTTAGAAATCCGAGCCTGTTGTTTTTGTCTTCTCAAAAGCTATGGAGACCATGCAGCTGGAGAGGTTTGATGAGTATGGTTACACCTACATTGCTCCAAGGTTAGTGCTCACTATAGTCTCCCGCCAAGCTGATTTTTACCCTGAGCAAGCACAGTGATTGAAGCTGATCAATAACATTTCTTCAGGGATTACTGCAAAGAGCTGAAGGTGTCAACCAACAACACCCAGTTTCTTCTGGACTTCAACGAGTACATTGATAGAAACACTCCAGGTGTCTGTGAGTCATGCATTTCTCTCCTTCCTTTTCGTTGTGAGAACAGTTTTCTGTTTTTTTTTCTTTTTGAGTATTGCAATTATTTTGATTCATGCAGTTTCGCCTTCAGTATGTTGCTTTTTATAAAATGGCTCATATTGAAAAAAAAAAAACATGGCACAGCTTAAAAAAATACTAAATAAAAACTGTTAAGTCACCCTTTTTTCACTTTACAGCAACATTTGTGGACATAAAAAATGTCGTCTCTTCCAACGTTCAATCCAGAGAAAAAGGCCTTGTCAAAGTCGAATAATTTTAAAAAGTGGCTGTGTTTAAAATTAGGTTTTAGAGTCTGCAACATTCTCTGCTCTGAAACGCTGGGGTACACACACATACCCACACACTCGGGTTTAAGGGCCAGATGTGGCCCGCGGGCCTTGTGTTTGACACCTGAGATCTAGAACATAGAATGAGACAATGATGTGGATGACTGAAAACCCCTAAGACTACATTTTAACTGAGGTGTAACAATGTAACATTTAGATTTAGACACAAATTTCCAACATTTAAAAAGTCCAACATTTAATTTTAAATTAAATATATTTGTTGTTGTTTAAAGCTAAACGTTTAAAGTTTTCATTTCAGTGTGAGCCACAAACAACACTCCATAGAATGTACTTAACTTCACTCTCAGCGATGGTCAACATGTGAAGGTCAGGGCATGACATTGATTGTGCATCTCGAGCACAGTGACATCAGCCACATCGACTTGCGTTTCCTAGAAGCCTGATGCTGTCATGCTAAACAATGACTCATATTTTTTGAATTGTCATCATCTAATGGATCTCATGCCTGGTATGGTTTACTGCCATCATCAGGCTAATGGAGCTAAATATCCTTGATCTGTTTCAACCCAAGGTCAAATCTTAGACTAAGGCATTAATGTCTTTCTCGCTGCTGTGCTGAAAGGACTGGCGTCATTTAATTCACACTGTGTTTCCTTGTGCTGATTATGAAAAGTACTTTCATAATCAGCACCTTGACATCATCTCCCTCCTCAAACTACAACAGCGGGGTCTTCACAAAGTACTTCCTGCTGTGTGGATGTCTAACAGTCATTTGGAGAGGAGCTACAAAAGCATGTCTCCCTGATTTCATGACAAGAGCCATGAGATCAGTTGTTTCCTCTTCATGTATTCTCGAAGAATGTTTTGGCTAAAAAAACTTGCCGTTGTTCAACCTCCTACCTTTGCTGTCATACAGTTAATCACTACTGCAGGAATACTGGGATCAGTGCATTACTTATTTATTAATGTCTGCACAAACCATATTTTTATTAATAAACCATCAATAAGACCCATATTAATTGACTGCTAGAATAGAATAGAAAGGATGGTCATTCTGTGGAAGAGTGGATAGCACTGTCACCTCACAACAAGAAGGTCACCAGTTTGAATCCCAGTTCAACCAAGGGCCTTTCTGTATGGAGTGTCCATGTTCTCCCCATGTGTGGGTCCTTGTTTGGTTTCTCCGGTTTTCTCTCAACCCTGGTCTTCAGGAAACACTGTCCTGCATGTTTTAGATGTTGCCCTGCTCCAACACCCCTGATTCCCCAAGGACCAGGGTTGGGAAACACTACTCTAAAGTGACCATAGGTGTGAAGGTGTGAGGATATGTGTTTGCCCTGTGATTGACTGGTAATCTGACCAGGGTGTACCTTGCCTTTCACCCTATGCCTGGGATTAGCTCCATCCCCTTTGTGACCCTTATGTGGAGGGTAAAGCAGTAGAAAATGAATGAATAATCTTACTCTGCACAAAATCATGGCTGGATTAATGTAACATGATTTGTTTGCGAATCCAAATTGTTCTAAATCACCGGGCATGTGTCCACTCTCTGCAATCTGCAGATGCCTATATTTCACTAATGATGTCCATTTGATGTGTCATGGAGAGAACAGTGTGTTGGACAAAGAAGATCATTTGAGATGATATTCCAAAAAAAAAAAAAAAAAATTAAATTAAATAAAATACAAAATATTTTCACAACAGCAGACATTGAAATCCAGGGTTCCCACACAGTTTTACCAATTCATTTTCAAATAAATTCCCACAATATTTTACACAATTTTCATCAATTTAAGTAGTTTAAAGAGGATATTCCAGGAAAATCAAATGTCTATTTTTTTTTGGTGTGTCCCCGTGTCCTTCCTGTATCTTAACATCACTAAAGTGTCACAATAAACACTTCAACCACTTTTGAGAAAGAAGGGCTTCTCTGTTTACCTGAGCTCAAGCAACCGGTTTGGAAAAGTCGAGTTTAGTTACGTAACTAGTACATTTGCCGTGCAACGAACCCTCCCCCAACAGCTACTCCCGGTCACGGGCGTGAACATTCAACCTGAAGAAGAAGAAGAAGCACAGCGGAGGAGTCAGTCTGCTGGTAGTTGGCCAATCACGAGACTCAGGATTCTGGGGGGCGGGCATTAGCTCAGAAACAGAGTGCCTGTTCAGAGGCTGTCAGAGAGCAGCAATAAACTGGCTTACTCTGAAGAGTCTATGAGGTTTTTGACCATAAATATTATTTAATTTATCTAAGTAGACATCAGTAATCATGATTTTTGGTTCAAAAAAGAACATTCTATGTGACCTTTAACAAAGTTAGGCCCCACATTTTTCTAATTTAATACGTCTCCAGGAATTACATGACCAAGGGAACCCAGGAGATCACTGTTTTGTCCTCAGGAGTGACAATATTAAAGAAATATAATGTAGGACTGTGATAACTGACGTATATGCTGACAGTTCAGATGGTGGTGAAAGTTATGAAGCCACAGACCAGAAAAAAATATGGAAACAGGAAAAGGAACATTGGCACACTAGACAGCTCAGGATGAGAGTCAGTTTTGGACAAGTCAGTTATGGAGCGTTATCATTAAGTGGACATTATTCAAGGAAGGAGTGAGAAAGTGTTTACATTCACCAAAAACCCAGAGGTCATAGTTCTTAAGAAGAAATTCATGATTCTGTGTGTCTTTACAATTAACGCATCTAAAGAAATCAGAGTGGTACTGTTTTTGATTTTGTTAAAAGCGTGCTTTTACATATTGTAGGACAGCTGGGTCATTTGTGCTTATGCCTGATCTGAGGAAGTTCTTTATTTGTTCGCAGAATAAGAATCAATTTAGGTAACAAAATATTGATGAAACCCAGATTTGTACTTCAAACGCACAGTTCAAGCAACAGATTTGTATGTGTGTGTTATTGTATTTGTTGTCGTGTGAGGACCAAAAATCATAAAAACCATAGGGAGTGTGGACATTACGACAAAGTGAGGACATTTTGGCTGGTCCCCACTTCATTAAAGGGCTTTTTCAGGGTTAGGACCTGGTTTTAGGTTAGGGTTAGGGTTAGAATTGGGTTTAGGTGTGAGTTAGAGTAAGAGGGTAGGGATGTCTGTGAGGGTCCTCACTTTGATAGAAGCGCAAACGTGTGTGTGTGTGTGTGTGGGTGTGCACTTTTTGTGAATGAGACAAAAAAAAAAAGAAAAACATGATGAACTGGTTGATTTATTCATGATGGCCCAGGGAAAGAAACTGAGTCAATTTGTTCAGCTGCATGAGCAAAAGCTGGTCTGGAAAGATGACAGCACGCATGGATGCAGTGGAACTTGGCACTCAAATGCGGTGTCAATTGTTGTGCTGTAATGTCTGCAATATGTAAAATGTATCTTGTCTTTAAGGTAATGTGTCCCTCGTGAGTCGACTGATCCTGGATGCAGGTCTGACAGCTGAACTGGTTAAACTTTGGAACGAGCAGACAGTGTGAGTGCCAAACCTTTGTGCTCTTTCCTGCCTTAAAGCAGTGCAAAGGTATTAATCTTCAATGACCAGACCTAAAGCCATAACCCTTTTTTTGCTTTGTGGTATTTTACATTAGTTGTAACATATCTTGTGCTCATTTCATACTCAGTTTTCTTTATTTCACTTGCACATTGAGTGAATTGATCACAACTCATGAAACTTGATAAAAGCACAAAATGCATATTACACCCTAGTGTACTCAGCCCTGCCAAGACGTGCTGTTACATGAAAAAACTAAAAATAATGACCTCAGCCTGTCCTTTCATTGTGTGCCCACTTGTCTGATATAATTCAAAAACACACTTGCACACACTGTGGGGTGTCTGTTCAGCATTAGAAAATATAGAGACAAATTATTCTGTCCATAAAAACAAACAGTTCTGAGCACAGCTGCCAGAATTTTTACAGGTCCAAAAAATACACAATATATCATCAATCCTGGTCTGAAAAAAGACACACTGGTTACCAATCACATGCAGTATCAATTTCCAAATCCCAACATTTGTCTTTAAAACAGTAGTTCATAACTTTTAAATATAAACAAATGTCCATTGCATTCAAACCGTCATCAAATTAGTTCATACAGTGTTGATTGTTTACTGTGTTTCTTAGTGTGGCAGTATGTAG
Organism: Brachirus orientalis; assembly: GCA_016785285.1. Classification (NCBI taxonomy): domain Eukaryota; kingdom Metazoa; phylum Chordata; class Actinopteri; order Pleuronectiformes; family Soleidae; genus Brachirus; species Brachirus orientalis. The sequence continues at coordinate 2,038,042 of JAFBJR010000112.1, read as the reverse complement.
ATCTTTTGTGACACTGCTCACAGGAGGTGATTCATTTTAGTATGTCAAGACAGACTGAACCATAGGCAAAAAATAAAACAAGACGACTAAAAGACTAAAAACACAAAAAACGTCCACAAAAATTTTTAGAAGTGAATTGTGCTGATAAGAAACCTGGTTGCTCAGCAGATTGACAGGTTAAATTGTTTAAACCTCGCCCACCCCTGCGTTGCTGCTGTATGGTATGCTTCCTCTGTCAGGCCTGATAGTATTGCTAGACAGAGTCTGTTTCCAGACATCACCAAAATAACTGAAGTTATGCCCTGCAGCTTCAAATGACTCAAGAGTCTTGAGTCACTCCTACATCATTTATGTCGTCTTCTCAGCGGCTCTTGAGTTGAAATTCAGCTTTGGCAAAAACTTCGCCTCATACAATCGTACAATCCCCGGGTGTAGAAAAGTGCCGCCCACTGCTCCAGCCCTCGCCTTGTGTTTCTTCACTACTGGCGTGTAAAAAGGATGGGTTAAATTCAGAGGTCAAATTCCTTTGTTGGTATGTGCAAAAATTTTTATTCTATTAAAAGTGTCAGGGTAGGTCACACTAAATACTGTAATTCAGGGGTTTCTCAATCCTGGTCCTTGGATCCAATGCCCTGTTAGATGTAGATGTTTCCTTGCTACAGCATGAATTCATCACCAGTTTCTGCAAAAGTCAGATAATCACACAATCATTTGAATCAGGTGTGTTGGAGCAGGGAAACATCTTAAACATGGAGGGCATTGGGTTCCCCCCCCTTTGTAGTATTATTATTATAATTATTATTACTTGACACTTTAACCTTGGGGTTTTTTGTCCCTGGAAAATGTATATATTTTAAAACGGCATATGTGGTTTCTGGATGTGTTCCAATAAAGAAATAATTATACTGTATGGTAATTATAGCAATAAGTCTAATGGTAGTCTAAGACTTTTACACTGTACTGTACACTGGCCATATTAGACCACAAACACTTAAATCAGTGAGGGTTCACAAACACTGGGGAAAAGTAAAAAAGCTAAAGATAATACAACTTTGTCTGTTGCTGCCCCAAAGCTTTGCATCAGTCTCCTGTCCCATGTTAGGTCCCCTCTTTCTTTTGTGTTTTAAAATCCAATTCAAAGTCTTTCCTGAAGTTGTATAATTAGGGCCGTACAATTAATCACAAAATAATATAAATTGCAATAATTTTGCTCTTCGGGGGGGGGGGGACTTAAATCAGTGAGGGTTCACAAACACTGGGGAAAAGTAAAAAAGCTAAAGATAATACAACTTTGTCTGTTGCTGCCCCAAAGCTTTGCATCAGTCTCCTGTCCCATGTTAGGTCCCCTCTTTCTTTTGTGTTTTAAAATCCAATTCAAAGTCTTTCCTGAAGTTGTATAATTAGGGCCGTACAATTAATCACAAAATAATATAAATTGCAATAAGACCAATCATGCAATTATCTGAATTGAAAGACTTAAAGCTTAAGACAGAAAAGCTTTTTGATGAGCAGGAATTCACTGGTCCAAAACTTTTGCTCTTCGGGGGAAAAGAGGTCAGATCAATATGACTTGAATACATTTGTTTAATGAGAATGACAGTTGAAATAATAATAATAAAAAAATAATAAAATACTAATTATGAAACATGAAACAAGCAATTGTGAAATCTATCTATCAAAATGAAAGCAAGGTTGACAAACTTCAAAGCATTGTCACCAATTAAAGCAAGTGTTTTTAAGTATGTCTAAATAAAGTAAGTTAATCCAAACTAAATTGAGCAAGTTGTATTCATATACTGTAACTTGATGCAAGAACCTAAATCCTTTAGGTTTTACCAACTGAAGTATTATTATTTTTTTTAAATTTCAACCATTTTTGTTTTTCAGTCTGTTATTTTGATTTTGGTGTTGCTTTGATGTCTGATTGGTTGTTGTCTTCCATGATCATAGAGATGGAATTGTGGCCCGATTTGTAGCCACAGATGGAGGAATCACAAGAGTCTACCCAAGAAGGTACAGTACTCTCCCTTCTATCTTCACTTCCATCACTTATGGCTTTTGCATTTTGAAATAGCACTTCAGGTATATCCTCAAATATCTGGTGGTGAAAATGTGTGAGATGAAAATGGTTATAGACTGTAATACTCTTCACTTTACTCACCTGCTCCACTGGGTTCTTCTCCCAGAACATGGAGGATTAGACATGTTCAGCTGTGCTTTTCCAGGCCGGTGCAGGACATGGGTCAGATCCACATATCCAGTTTTCTGCTGCTTTTTGTCTGAACTACATTTGGGACTTTCATTTTGTCCCAGTAGAACATTCCTGCTCGAGATGAATGCGTATTCCGGCTGGCCATAAAACATGAAATTGTTATTGCTTTTACTGAATCAAGCCCTTGTCATATATTAGCTATATGACTAACATTTGGCAACAGATAAAAGTTTAATTGCATTGATAGATCTGATCTAAGCTGATGCAGATAATCTACTCTTTGTTTTATGCATATAATTGTCCATATATAATTTTATGTGGCTATATAATTTTTTTTTTTTTTTTTTTTTATCTTCAGTGCTGGGGAAGAGTGGACAGAAAATCCTGAGACATATGAGTCTAGTTTCTATAAGAGGACCCTGGACAATGAAATTTATATTTTCACAGCTCCAGCTTTCAACAGTAAGTCTTTATTATTATTATTATTATTATTAAATATCTGTGTATGTGTGCATGCATAGAGGATCTTCAGTTGGGTCTGGCTTTGAGCCGATCCTGCTTTCTGCCTTTTGGATGTCATCCCAACCCTACTGGTAAAGATCACACTGTCAGATATCGTCTGCTGTCACCCTCTTTAATCCTTCTCCTCTTCCTGCTGTGTCTTTCAGCACGCATCTGCACTCTCCCCTCTTCTCTCCTGCCCTGCTATCTCTTCTGATCTTTCCAACACGCACCAGGACAGTTAAATGTCAGTGTAATGGAACCGTGCTTATAGCCACACTTGACTGGATTAACACATGTAGCTGCTTCACAGGCTCCACTTCTGCTGGCATAAATTACAAGCAGCTAAAAATGTGTGGAATTCCCCCTCCCCACAGTGGAAGGCGATTACTGTCATTCCCATTCACAATTCTCCATGGACTTTTCAACACGAATGTAGCAAAATTGCAATGATTGCCGGGTCTGTCCCTTGTGTGTTTTTCTTCTTGAATGCAGCCGAGGCCAGAGAGTCTGTTTCTGAGACAGGTATTCTAGTGAGCAAAGCAGTGGATCTCACCATTGACAAAGTCACACTCAAACCAGCAGGTCAGTGTTGCTGAGATTGAATGTGTGGTGATGCAACAGAGTTGACTTAGCCATTCATCAAGGCTCTACCTCTGTGTGTTTTGTGGCTTGTTCTGTAGTGGTTGGAGTGAAACTCAATGTCTCGTTCTGGATGAACTCTTTCATGAATGCTACTCTGAAACTGAATGTAAGTTGTGTTGATGAATATTTTCTGTGCTGCATTATACTGTCTCTCTCTCCGCCACCTTTAGCTGTGTATTCATATTTGGCTCCTTTTCTCAGTGCAAGGATGAGATCTGTGGGTGTCTGAGGAATGACAAGGTATGAAAAATACATTTTTATTGATTCTTCTACTGAATTTAAATCTTAAAGGTGTAAATTTGTCATGATAAGATACCTGGCTTCAATGCATTTATGTATTTAAGCTTGGTTGTTATTTGTTTCACAGTTTGGATCAGTGGCTTTTCACTTTCCATGTCATTACCACTTAGTTTTATCACATTTTTAACTGGCTTTTTTACCATGCAGCATGTAGACTGTGTGATCCTAGATGATGGAGGTTTTCTTCTCATGTCCAATCAAGATGAGTACATCACCTTGGTGAGTGACATGCAGTTTATACACACAAACTAATTGACCTATATACACACAATTATGGAAACTTAAAGCTCATGTATCAACAACTTTACTCCAAACTGCTTCAGTCCGAGCAAAATTCTACAGAATTCACTCAAACATCATTCTAAATTGTAGTTTTTCAATGAAGCTAATTGATACTCAGGTGTTGGACTGATCTTCAAAATGCAAAACCTGAATACCAGTTAGTCTCATTGGTGTTGCAACTATGAAAACACTTCAATCACGTGTCAGAGTATACAATGACTAAAGACAATTTTCTTTTTTATTTGCCTTTCTTTTTACTGTGTCTATGCACTGACTTTCTTTGTAGTGTTTCTATAAAGGAACTTACTCTATTCCATCACACTTATGAATATGTAACATTTGCTCCCTGAAGCCAAAAAATACATGAAAACTGCTAACAGCATTTATCATCCCTGTTTATTTGATGCTCTATAAGACAGAAGATTACACTTGCTGTGTTTTGGTGAAAAGAGAAACGAGAAGTGAAAACATGTTCTTTGAGTGATAATTTAATTACGATGTTCAATTATGATTTTTTTTTTGAGTTCTGACAAAGTAGCTCTTAACGAGTTGAGAAATTGAGCCACAGTATCTGGAAATTAGTTATTTTTGGGGAAAACTGTATTAAATGACAACATTTCTGTTGTTAAAAAGTAAGTTGTTACATTAAAGCATTACAGCAAAGGGGGTTTTCAGCATTGAAAACCCCTTTGTGATTCATTGCACGTGTTGTTTTATAGACTTATAGTCTGTTTTATAGTAAAGACCTCCTTTAAATTTCATCACTTTGAATATAATTACCATCACTTAGTCTGTAAATCTACGCTGTAATAGCAGGAATGACAGACAGAATGCCATAGAGCTGTGCTTTGCTTGGTGGGTGGTTCTTCAGCTTTGAAGTAGAATTCCTTGTCTTGACAGGCTCTTGTTGAATGGGCACCACTTGCATTTTACTGTGATATTCTTGTGCTTTAACTAACAAAAAGCTCAAAATAGGGCAAATACTTCCACAAAGTGACGTCGCAATTTGCGCACAGGGGTGAAAAACAACAACCACTGACAATAGAAATGATGTTAATCTCCTTCTTTGTCACATTGTTTTACCCCATCACAAGTTTATTTAATCCATGAAAATTTATATTGCAGTGCTCACCCTCCATATTGCACATATTGTTTCCCAATCCTGGTCCTCAGGGCCCACTGCCCTACATGTATTAGATGCTGCCCTGCTCCAACACACCTGATTCAAATGAGAAACACTGCTGTAATATAATTAAAAAAAAAAAGGTCATCCATATAATACATAAACACACATGAAAATAAGTGTGTCACTTATCTGATGTCTTTTTTGAGAGATCAGTGAGAGGTAAATCATCAGTCAATTAAACAATAAGTTACATAGTCAGTCAAAATCCAGACTTTGCCAGCATCCATTTGACTCTTTGTCTCTGTATGGATTCTCTTAACTTTGTTAAGAGAATCCATCAATCTCATGTAGAGGTCAAATAACGGGCTTATGTTTCGGCTAAATTATGAGAACGGCTGGTTTGTTCAGAATAGTTTGAAGGCTCCTGTAGGACATCAATACATCAGTTTCTCCAGTCAAATAAAGTACTAGCCACTGGAGGAGGATCAAAGGGAAATTTGTAATGTGTTTTCGTCAGTCATGGAAGCTGTAGTGATGTGAGTCCCTTGTGAATGGCAGAAGCTCCACTTTATTCTGGCTGCTTGAGGCCCCTGTGTGTGTCAGTGGTCGGAGATACAATGGCTTTGGCAACATTTCATGTCAGTCGAGACAGGACATCTGCGTCCTTTGACCCTTCTGACCTTTTACAATGTCTTGCATGTTGTTTAAATTCTTCAAGGATCCTCCTATCTTGTTTTCACATCTTGGTGTCCATTGGGATCATGCAGAATATTTGGCTGCCTTTGTGTCACAGCTAAATTATCCCAGCCATATCCCTTCATCACTCTGCTAAGCCACTCCTCTTTTTATTATCTCAGAATATCTCTTTGTCTTCATACACTTAATATGCAATATGATCCAGTTATACTCCAGTCCTGTCACCAGACTGCTCATCCACCTGGTCTTCAGCTGCTTTTAAAGGTCCATAGTGTAACATTTAGGGGATTTTATGGGCAAGCATTGCCCATAAGCGTTTTTGGGATTATAATAAAGAGTAATAAAGACTTTCATATATATATTTTAGGCAGTGGTCTTGCCAAAAGGAGGTTGCCATCTTGTGCTGCCATGTTTTTTTACCTGCCCTATTACAGACTACAAGTCTCCTGCTTATGACTGTTGGGGATATTTTGCTCTTTTTGGAGAACAGTGAAGTAGGCCCTGCAGTGAGTGATAAGTTGAAGGAAATTTATTTGAACTTGGCCAAGGAGAATAGGGTATGTACACAGCCTGATGCTACCGCACTCTACCTTCTGAAGATCTGCCCTTAAGGTGACACATATAATCATCTGACTAAAGAACTTTAACATATTTCAATAGAAGCAGGAAGACATGAACTCCCACTGTAATAATCTGGTCTCATCGCCATCATTATCAAATGTTTTGGGTGGCTCCAGGCTCTGATTGGCTTCTTACTGACAAGCAAGGAACGCAATAGTTTTCTCTTGGAGGCAAACTTAATACAAACTCAATCAGTACAATACCATCTTTTCCTAACAACTGGACTTTCTATGATAGTAATAGCTCGATGGTTATTGACAATGCTCAGCACATGCATATACCCAGATCAAAGATAACATACTGAAATGACACAAATCTGTTTCATAAATTGGAAGTGAGCAGAAGATTTCTGTATCCACACATCTTTGAAAAGAATTGAAGATAAATATAGACTTTGCTACTGTTGGTTCCTTTGCGAGCGATTTGTTCGAAAGAAAGGATTGTTTGGGTGAACAAACTGAAATTAATCACTTACTGAAATAATTTGTTAATGTCACAGTTCAGCTGAGTTCTGCTGCAAGTCGAGTGAGACAGCGGCCAGTGGCAGTGGGGCGAAAGTGATTCGTTCACTCTCTGCAGATTCATAGACTCACAGTGAACAAATCGCTCACTCCCTCACTCAGTGAGGGGAGTCTCCGTGTGTCCCCGGTTCTTACAGCTAATGTAGTCGGTATAAGACGTTTACTTAAAGCACTTAAAGCGAGAACATAAAGACACACAGTCTAGTCGTTTTAACAAACCTTCTCATTAAACACAAACTTAAACGTAGGGCTGGTCTGAAATGAGAGGACAGTGTAGAGACTCAGCAGTGCTGCAGCTCAGCTGCCACAGTGATGAGAGGAGGACAGTCCAACACCAACACAGTAACAAATTACATAGTTTTTTTCTTGTGTAAATAATTATATTCACTCTCATTACTGTGATTGACTAGCTGCTCTATGTATTCTAAAATCAGTAGGCTAATTTTACTTAAGAACATTAAAATTTGGTTTTAAATCACATTAAAAGAACCAAAACCCCCTAAAACATGTGTTAATCTCCAACATTTAGGGAAATTCCTAAAATCTTAACATTTAACAATGGAGTCTTATGTATTTAGTGACAGCACTGGTGACAGCTGGTGATAGTGAGTTGAATCACAAGCCGTTCAGCTGTGTATCAGTTCAGTGAGTGAGTCAGATCTAGTCTGTGCTCTGGTCATGTAGAAGAACTGAACGATTTGGTGAACAAATCTTTTTAATTGAACCGATTCAAATGATTTTGTACACTGAAAAGAACTATTTTAACCATCATTGGCCTTTGCCACATGTTCCTTTGTTAATCAGGATCTATTGGGTTCACCTGTGTTCTCCCACAGCTTAGGGTAATCAGTCTCAGTGAGAGGTTATATATGCAGGTTGGATATTCCCCACCACAGTGGGTTGTTGTCTCTCTGGTTTTTTCCTGTTATGAATAAGCATCAGAATTATTTGTGTTTTAAAAAATGTGTTTTCTCATTTTGGTAATTTATAACCCAGTGGCCTCTCAGTTGAGGTGTTTTGTCATTTTGTTGGTTTCCCAAATTATAACCAATGATCTTTAAGTTTTATTTTCTGGGGGAAAAGGAAAAAGCTCAAACAGTAATGCGTTAAATGTGGAAGCTTTCTATGCAAACAAAAAATGTTGACATCCTTTCTGGAATGCAAAGGCTACTGTAGATCCAAGCACAGATTCAACTCTGCATTGCACAAAAGCTGCTGCCACAGCAATATATTTAACAACTCTTCCCTAATCTTCCTGAACAGTGGGAGAACGAGCATGGCAGCAGCAAGGCTGAACTATACTGGGGAACATAACCTATAGAAAGTTTATGATATTGCAGATTTGATTTGAGATTTACAAAGTCAAGTATCAGCTCAATATTGAGTGCTGTAGATTTGAAAAATAATAGGAGCATTACCAAAGATCGTTGCTAACAGGATAGACTTAAGATAAACCCACATTGATGAAAAGATAATCCCCTTGGTGGAGGCAATTGTCAGCTTCAATGCATGGTTGAGATCTTAAAGATATGATGTGTTTCCAATGTGTATGTATGTCATCTTTCAATTTGCAAAGATGAATGAAAAAATCTAAAATACAACAATTAATTAGAGCCCTAGAGTGTCAAATTTAGATTTTTCAGCTCTAGCAGCAGAGTGAATGATTGTCTGTCGCTATGTGGCCCTGTGATGGACTGGTGACCCGTTTTGGGTGTACCCTGCCTCTCGCCCTATGCCAGCTGGAGTTAGGCACCAGTGCCCCCTGCGACCCTCAGTGAAGGATAAAACGATAGAAAATGAGTGAGGGTGAGAGCTCTAGCAGCAACAATCTATATCAAGTGCATGAATGTCACAAGCAACTGAATGGGCTCATCTTGAATGGCTACACATTTTGTGAGTGCTATATGACTATACAACCCTGTCAAAGGAAATAGAACACAGCTGGAATTACTTTAATTCATCATTTGTGCATTTATTCATCCAGATAGGACAATTCTTTGGTGAAGTGGATCCAGTGCTGATGATCAACCTGGTCAACACATCCCTTTATTCCTTCAACAAGACCTATGACTATCAGTCTGTGTGCGACCCAGAGAAAGACAGCAAAGCTGCAGCAGGACCACGCTCCGTCTATGTGGTTAGAAACTTACCAATTGATTAAACCTTGCAATATATGATTTAAAGTTTACTGTAAACTAGTGCTGACCCAAGCTAACACAGTTTTTGTGTTGTTTGCCATAACCATGTCCTAGTAAAAATTTCTGACGAGGTAAGAGGGAGAGGCGTAAATAAGCTGACAGCTATGTTGGTTTACCACTAAGAATTTCAATGTTCTTTTGTGAATTGAAAATGAATTGAACCGAATATCAATTAGTCACAAAGATATTTTGCGTAAGTATTGTTAATCTAATACAAAATATAAAAGGCTTGGAAATGGACTACCTGAACACAAGTAAGCTCCTTAACATGTTGTTTATGAAAAACTAGGACTTTCTAAGGTGACCTTAGTGATTAAAACTTTCAATTTTGATTTGAAAATGTTTATATGGTCTTTCATTAGTTAACCCTGAGGGATTCAACAAGGCCTAAAATTAAAAAGACATTTAAATGTCAGCATCATTAGCAGACAAAAGTGGGGCACTGCTGCATCCCTCTGTATACAACCTCTGCTAATATAATTTGTCATTAAAAACTCTTGATAACTTCTGCAGACACTGACAGTAGAACATCACTGCATCTTAGGCTGACAGCCTGTGGGAAATAGTTGGGCTAGCTTGATGAAAACAAGGAAGTAACCATGCACATTGCATAGTCAGTTAGATGTTGCTTTGGATTTCTGGGTTCATAAAATGAGCTGTGACTGAATGTGAATTTCTTTCATTTCCACCAGTTTTATTTCCATTTTTACTCTGCATGACTCTTTCCCTGTGACTCTGCAGCCGACCATTGCAGATCTGCTCAGTATTGGCTGGTGGGCCTCCACTGCTGCCTGGTGAGTGTCCAGGTTCTGTTTCTTTTATGTTGTTTGTGGGTGGGAGTGGGGCCTACATTTGTACGGTAGGAGCTTGTATGGGAGTGGAACTGTTTGTTGTGGAGGGACGTAGCCTGCTTGGTCTCTGTTGGACGAGGCAATTATTACACAATTTATATCGCATCAACTACCTTTGTGCTGGTCCAGCTGCAATATAATGAGCTATTAGATCACAATGACTGATATGTCCCCGGACATTTACATCACCAGTGACTCCAGCCTCAGATGGATGCGTGGCTACTATTAAGTCGTGTCTAGTTACTGAGTGTAAATAAGTTAAAGAGGGCCCTTTGACTCATACATGACTCATTCTGTGCTTTTGTTATTTTCTGTGTCTAGGTCTTTACTCCAGCAGCTCTTCTACTGTCTGATTTTCCCCAGCCTTCACGAGCCAGGTGAGCTATAAAAACTGTGCAAACGGTATAAAACACAGCCAAAGGCTAGAAAACGTATTTATTGACTCTGTAATCTCACCACATTCTCCATCGTTTCCTGTATTTATTTTGATTAAATCTGCCCCATGCTCTCAGTGGAGTCAGCAGATGAAGACATAGCAGATGCCATGTTTAAGGAGAGCTGTATCACAGAACAGACTCAGTACTTCTTTGACAATGATGAAAGATCCTACTCAGGTGTCCTGGACTGTGGGAACTGTTCTAGGTATGTTTGTACAACTTTTTCTCTGTGTGTCTATGTGCATAGATGTGGGTAATAGTAATATATTGGATTTATAATAATCTTTATTGGAAAACAAATGACAAAGTGCTACAAGGGTACATACAATTTAATTAATTTGAAAGCAGTAAAAAGCTAATATATAAGCAACCATAAAAAAAACAGCAAACACTGTGGTAAATTCATTACCATCAGTTCCCCTAAAAAATTATTTTCGTATCTACTTGAAAATGTCCATTGCATCCTGGTTAGGGCTACACAATATCAAAAATGTAAATATCAGAACATCTAGATGAGAAATATACTGTATATTATCAGAAAAGTTTTTGGCACTCTTCCATTGATGAATCAACCACAGTGGTCTGGCTCTGAGTGGAGCTAGACACACTGCATGCACTCTGTTGATTTGTCAACCTGAAAGATAAGATGTTTGTCTTTCAGACAGAGCTTGTTTTCTTATGATTTAATAGCCACACAGCAAGAAGAGACATTGTCCTCCATTGTTGCTCTCTGTTAGTGGGATTGCAACTGTTACTCCCCGGTCCTAGGAGAAAACCTTGACGCAACATAAATGTTGCTCCCCACCTTTCTCACCCACAAGTAATGCCAGCAGACAGAGTTTTACAAAAATGAACAAAAGCAGTTTATTGGCATGAAAGTGAGATTCTCCCAAAATAACAAACATAAATATTACTATCAAAACTAGGCTTTCCTGTTAACAACAATAAAGAACCGAAAGACAATCACTTACCTAAACTGGAGAAAAACTGGAGAAAACCAATCACTAAACAAAAAGTACTGCTTTTAAAGTTTGGTAGAATTGTCTCAGTTTACAATTACAGCAATAATGCTGGCAGTGTTGTGGCTGGACCAGATGCATGCAGGAGGAAGAGGCAGTGGAAGAGAGAGGCCATCTTTATGGGCAGCTTGGCTTTTAAACGTTGGGTCTACCTAGATCCAATCAAGCAATCATGCTTGGATCCAATCAAGCATTAAACTGCTGAGGAGGTTCCACCTACAGCCACACCTCATTCTCTCTCACACACACACACACAGAGGGAGGGAGGAAACAGAATTCCAAAAACACTATACTCGTAACAGCAACAAACAATCTTTCTCTCAAGTTCACAAATTCCATTCTTTATTGATGCTTTTCTGCCAGAATGTTAATGAATCTGTCTAGCTTCATACAATGTGACAACCAAAGCTGAGTGACATACAGAATTTGAACTGCAACCGTCTGAGTGAGAGGACCATCCAGCTTCACCATAGAGTGCAATATAAACTTACATCTCCTACTCTTGGGCAAAAACACAAAAGTCCCCAATTTTAAAACTGCAAATTATCAGTCTTTGAATAATGAAAAATAACATATATATGAACTGTCTGTATTTCTGATTCAGATTAGCAGATTAGGCCGCACACAGGGAAACACACATACAGTGACAGCGAATATTCAGCTCATTTATCAGATTATAGATGTAACCTGTGTAGCCAGTGGTGCAGTGGCCATTGTTTCTGTCATGTGTGGTTGTGCTGTACCTTGTTTTTCTCTGCAATACTCTTGTTCACACTGTGGTATTTCATTTTCATAATTACAGTGACAATCCATATATATATATATATACAGATTTTTGCAGTATTTCCTACTTTGGCATGATGAGCTGAACTGCACTGTACCACATGGTGGAAATTAGGCCTCATGGGCCTCATTTCCTCATGCTAGTTTTGTTTTTGCCACAAATGTAACCGACACAATGAGAAATATTAACTTTGCATTTTAGTGATACATGACATATAGGTTTTACTGAAACTATGCATCCTCAGTACTCTTTATCTTCCCATAACTGTGTTAAAGTGTTGGTGTTATTAAATATTTTCCATCTCTCCTGCATGTTTCTCCTGGACATCCTCGGGTTTAATGGTCTGTGGGGATGACTCCAACATAGCGTCAGTTTCCTGGCCTCTTCTGTTTTCCGGCCTGATTTCAAGCAGCTGTTTTTTTTTTTTGTTTTTTTTTACTTTTCTGATGAGATCTGTCAGTGACCGGAATTGCAGAAGGGAGGCATAAAAAGCTTTTCCTCTTTTATCTGGTTTTGCTCCCTTCTCTCGCTGGATGTACTTCAAACTCACAAATACACGTGTTAGCGGCTCACTGTACATTTACTTTGCTCTGACCTCCTTTTGTGTCAATTTGTGCTGTCTGAGGGGGTTAAATATGGCTGTAATTACTGGGTATTATGGGTCCCACGTGCTTTACACCCCAATGTTAAAGACTCCAGACACAGACTTTCATGACTTCCATAAAAGCCAGTCCTAGAAAAAAGGGAAGAGGTGTGGATATATACATGTTGTATGTGCACAACTGTTCACACCAGCACACCCCTCCATTTTGCATGTTCAAGTGTAGATGTAGAGGGGTCGGGTGAAGTGCAAGAGCGAAGGGAGTCTTCCCAGAGGCACACTTCAAACAGAGGCTTATAAAATATTACCTATATTGACCAATGTCAAGGAAACAATCATAAAACTAGCATTGTGCTAACTCCAACAAAACTCGTTTGCAGTTTCTACTTTGCTGCAGACAAGCGCACAAGATGGCAGAGTTGCAAAAGCAGTTTTTGTGCAGTTTAGCCCAAAATAATTTAAAAGTTGCAGTTGGAGACTATTGATGTGTCATTTTTAAAAGAACGTCCCACATGGTGGGATACTGGTATACATGGTGGACTGGGCTTGCGACCCGGTCTGACCTTTCTGTGTGGAGTTTGCATGTTTTGTGTGTGTGTGTGTGTGTGTGGGGGGGGGGTGTCTCCTTGTACTGTTTGCTTCCCACAGTCCAAAAACACGAGAAGGTTATTTGGACATTTTCCATAGGTGTCAGTGTGAGAGTCAGTGGTTGTCTGCCTCTAAGTTGACCCTGCGATGGACTGGTAACCTGTCCAGGGTGTACCCTGCCTTTCACCGGTATGTCAGCTGGGATTGGCTCCAGCTCCCCACAACCCTCATGTGGGCAATAAAGCAAATGAATTAATCAATGTCCCATTTCGTACAGGTAGATTTCAACCACGACTGCATGTAATTCAGTTGGTGTAGAAAAACGACAAATGGGAGTGGGCCTGTTTGTAAAGTAATATTCTTTGATTATTGAATTATTTATTTTATGGAGCTGAAGCTACATTGCTGTGTGACTGTATACATATTTACATACATGTGTGTTGCTCTCTAGGATGTACCGTGCAGAGAAGCTGCCAAACACCAACCTTGTGTTCCTGATCACTGATGCCAGGGCAACGTGTTTGTCATGTGACCCCAGACCACTACGACAGGCCGAACAACCCTGTATCCTTACGTTCGACTCATAAAACAGAACACTTATAATTTTTTCTTCCCTCCCCAGCCTCCTTCATCCATCACACATATGACAGCCAAGATTTAAGCTCTCAATACAAGAACACACACCTATAGAGCTTGCAGTAGGTCCCTCCTAAATGTTTAACGGGTGAACAGTTAACCAGACTCATGGCATGTGAAAGAGGTTAAAGTTACCCACAGATTAGATTTCTTTATATACTTTGAGGCTGCATGCTGCCATCAGGTTGAATTAAGGTTAAGCGCAGTGGTGTGCGTATACAATATGCGTATATGTATAAAATCAGGATATCTGTTTGACAGATGTGCTGTAAATGCAGCTTCCTGCTGGTGTAACAGTAAAGGTGTCATCATCAGAGGTTCCCTTAAGGTCACAACAGAGGCCCTTAGTTGCTAGTAATGCCAATAATACACCCACATGCTTCCATAGCACACACTCACAATGTACAGTATAAATACAGTACATATATGACAAAAGATATAGAGTTACATGCCAATTGGCCCCATAAAGTTACATGTGTAACAGTCACCACCTGTCTGGTTATTTGTCAGAACAGCAAATATCTGATAAAACATAAATCACGTGTACCCTAGAAAACACAGAGTCTGCAGGTCATAACTTTTGTGATTAAAAGTATGAAATGAGCACTGCCTTTTGTAGGAAAAAAAAAATAAAAAAACAAAACTTTTTCTCAAGAGTGTACGTTCAGCTGAAGGTCCAGATCCATGTGAGTTGGCTCGGAACCCTAGATACCGCAAAGGGCCGGACGTGTGTTTTGACAACAATGAAGACGTAAGCAACAACCACATACATGTGTCTTTCTGTTAGGGCCACACAGTTGGTGTAATGTTGGCACTCTTGCCTTTGAAGCAAGAAGTCCCAGGTTTGCCCAGGTTTGCAGGTTTGCGGAACAAGGGCCTTTCTGCGTGGAGCTTGCATGTTCTCCCCTGTGTGTGTGTGGGTTTTCTCCAGGTTCTCTAGTTTCCTCTCACAGTCCAAAAACATGCAGATTTTGGAATTAGGCCAATCGGATACTCTAAATTGCCCAAAGGTGTGAATGTGAGAGTGGATAGTTGTCAGTCTCTATGTGGCCCTGTGATGGACTGCCGACCTATGTCAGCTGGAATTAGGCGCCAGCTCCCTCTGCGACCCTCAGTCGAGGTTAAAGTGGTAGATGAGTGAGAGTGAGGATCTCTATTAATGAGGTTCTGCAGTTGGCCTCTGTCAATTTGTGCCTGTTTTTAATCAGCACTGGGTTTTTTTCTGGCAAGAAGAAAAGCACAGCATGCTGGCTGCTTCCACTCTGTTCCTTATTTAGTTTGATTTATTCTGTTAATTTATATCCAGTGACAGCTTGTTTTATTATTGCATGTATTTATCTATTTATTTATCTCAATTGAGTGTCTCTTTGAGTCTCTTGATTATATATATATATATATTTCTCTCATATTCACTGTCATTCTTCTTTTATAATTCTGCATCCATATGGCTGCTGCTCTGATAGGATGGGCCCTTGTGTCCAATCAGCAGAGGTTCTACACTGGGCTCTGCATCAGTCCTCTTGTTTCTGCTGTTGAGTTCAGGGTTGGTGTCTGTTAAAAGCTTCATCTGCTTAAACTTAGCTCTTCCTCAGCCGTTACAGTGTGCTTGGCAGCAGGAACATCAGGCAGTGCAGAGGCAAGTTGATCCTCAACAGCTGATTTAATGCCACATAACATTTATTAATATTTATTATGGAGCATTTACCAGCTAATTAAAACTATGTCACAACCTTTTAATTCACACTTAACTGCATAACTCCACTTAATCTAACTGAATATCTCTTTCACAAACACATTAACTCAGATTTATACTTTTTTCCTTTTTTTGCATGTGTTTTTTTATGTTTTGTTACTTCAGCAGATGGAGAGCAGATTGAATCTTGGCAGTTAAATGTGTAAAATCACTTTGATTAATACTTTTTTAAGAGCCACTTAAAAATAGTAGATCAAAATTATCTATGAATAACAATTATATTTTACCATTATTTATTCATGCTTTTCTGGAATTTGTATACACTAAAAGGGCCTGATACTGATACTGTAGCAGATGCACTCGTGCACTCGTGTACATGTCCTTGTATGTACCATGCAGCTAAAATAAGCTGAATGAGTAAAACAAAGGATCAAGGTTGGACACTTCTATGAGATAAGTGCATCTCCGCCCCAACTTTGAAAAATGTATACAATGTCTAAATATTTATGGGAAAAAAAAAAAACTATTTCCCATATCTTTGAAAGAACTCAGCCTTTCATTGTTTTGCAAGGGCAGAGATCACACACACATAACAGGCCACTATTTCATGTATCAGCATGTTTACATTACGGAGAGGCTGTGGTAGGAAGCAAACGGAAATGGCTGAGGAAGTAGATGGACAGAATAAAGTAGGCCAACTCCCCGTTTTGTCCTTTCCAACTGTCCCATTACTTCTGGCTTAGCTGCTTATAGGTCATGAGTTCCCAGAGCTGTCCCATTTGTCGCTGGAGAACACAGAGGAAGCTTCACATAGATTTTACCCCCCCCCTTATAGCACATAGGACATGTGTTCATAAGATATGGAACACATTAAGGACACACTAATTTTATTTTCTTTAAAATGTAAAACGGGTTCCTTAATGTGACCAAAACTTGTGTAATAAGACTAGATATAAACAAATAGAAAATTAACTAAAATTCTCTTTTTGTGTCAGTTGTAGTAGTTGTGATAATGGTGATTTTTTTTTTAGAATAGCTACTGGATATAAGACCCTGTTCTGACCTGGTGTTAACACCCATCCTGAGTGAGCCAATTACATGCTTTATATAATTATATGCCTTACAGGTCTGAATGCAACCAACCATGTCCTACACATGTGGCCACATTCTGAGCATGTATAAATGTGTACATCTTTTCAACTGACATCCTCTGATCCGCTGCAGTTTTACCATATTTTTTGCACTGGTACTTTGATTTATTTGAAGCCATGGACATAAAATTAACACTGATCAATACATTTCCATTGGTCTCACCCTTTTTCCATGCTAAAATAGCATGAGTAGAGCTTTGAGTCACTCTCCCAACTCTGTAGCCTCTCTTTCCCTAAATGTCTCTCAAATAGACACGTCTGTTCTGTCAGACCTGTAAAGAATATAATTATGTTCTCACACACATGGTGATGTGGTATCGGTGTGTATTTGAATACAGCGCAGGCAAAGCCAGGTCTGCTAACATGAGGTCATAGGTGATGCATCCAAGAAACACTGTACTGTACTGTTGTGTGTATCGCTGTCCTCCTGTGGTCAGAGTGGCAGTGGCATTGCACCAATTTGGCGCAGGTCTCTGCTAAACTCAGGATTTTAATTACTAAACTAAGATTATAGCCTTAGAATTTGCAGGTAATAGTTGCATGAAGTGACAGCAACAAAGCCAGCAACTCTGTGATTTTGATTATGTGGTCACTTCGGAAATGGTATCGGGAATAAATGTGTCATTGTACTCCTCTAAAGAGGGGATTTTATCTCTCAGACCACATATAAGAGAAGGTGTAAATATTTATTAATAACAAGGCCCTATGCAATTGCTAGTAAAAGTGGTGCACTCCATTTTATTTGGTAGTGACTCTAACCTGATTCAGTAAATCCTTACCAAGGTTGGTAAAAGATAGGTGGTGTAACTGGCCCCAGGTCTCAGGGCAGATGTTAGGACCAGGTGTGAGCGGGACAGTAAGAGAAGACTGATGATGTAATTTACTGACGACTGATTTGTTCGACAGGAGGATGATTCTGATTGCGGAGGAGGGACCAGCCTAAGCCCGTGTCTTTGGCCAATGCTTGGGCTCCAAGTGTTGCTTCTGTGGCTCATCACGTTTTTACAACACTCATGACCCTTACACACACAGATCATACTCTCATTTCACAGAAAAAAGACACTCCAGTTACACCATCCAGGATATGCAGAATATTTACAACAAGACTATGACTTTTTTTCTTTCTGGTTTTTTTTTGACAACCCGTATCAGCATTTCCATTTTACAATGCCAAAGGGTGCTCATTCATTTCCTCCTCCTCCACATTTCCAAAAACAGAGACACATTTACTGTGCTCAGCTGCACTCATCTCTGTCATCCATACAGTATATTCCTTAATACTCTCCTATGGTGCAAAAGTAAGAGCTAACCAAACCCTTTAAATTCTGCCTCCTTTATTTCTCTGATTTATATAGTGGAGACTGAAGTTTGTCCCACTATGCCAACTGAATACCATTCAAAGACTGTATGCTCACTGACAGCATTGATTTGTGTAGTTGTCAGTATTGTTTGTTGCTTGTTATATTTATTGCGTATGAATCATTATGCTGTAATGATTACTTTGAACAAGCCGTGCAACTGCAGTATGAAGAGTATCGCTTTCTTTCTTTGAGTGTTTCTTGAAATGTACTGTACCTACGTATCTGTTCTGTTCGTTTGCCAAATCAACAAGCATTTTGTGACTATAGCTTGGTGTTGTAGCCTTTTGTAGCAGCATGTGCTCGGAACCGAGCGAAAGACGACACCGAAAACTCTTGACACCAAAGCTCCACACGCAGCACCGAGGACCACAAACGTACCACAGACAATCTATTCTGAGAGATTCCTCAAATGTGGGCGTGAACCAGTGTCGACGCATAATGTTATCGCGATAGATTAGAAGCCGCATTGAGAATGTGAGTTTAGAAAACACCTAAGTGAATCCAAATCTGTGAGGATATTTACAGTTTCTTCGTCTGATTGCTTTGGTTGTTTTCAGTTTGAGGCATCAAACTCTCCCAGTGCCTAAACAGTAACTCAAGACAGTCTGTTGCGTAAAGTAAGGCATCAGAGACGTATATATATCATATATCATTTCCGCTTCTATGCTAATGCTTGCTGCAATATGGCAGGTTTCTATATCCTACATCATGAAATGCTGCTGCACTTCCGATGTATGTGGCTCGGACAACGGTAACACTTTACACTACAGTACAGTAACAACGCGGTTAAATTGATGGTAATAATTTTGCAATAGGGAGGTTATATGATAGTGATTCTTTCTATATTGAGATTACATCTTTGGTAATAAGGTTGGTAAAAAGAATGAGTGTATTGTAAAGTTGAAATTTGTTAATTGGTATTGACTGTGGAAAACAAGATGGTATCACCATAATAGTAATACCAGACTATTATTGCTATACTATTACAATATTGCAGTGGTGATTTGGAGCAAAGTACAATTTGAATTTGTTTTTCAAGTACATTTTTTTTTCACACATGTAAGGAAATATCTGTACTTTCACTCCACTACATTTCTACTATGTATTGAGCTCCATTGTTATTGGATATTTAAAAAATAAAAATAATAATAACTTACAGCAAAATGAGAACTGGTTCACTGATCCATTCATCGTAAATATGATAATGATAATAAAGTGTTTGCAGTCACATCATCTGCCATATTCTTTACCATTCTTGTATTAATATTTACTTTACTTTTATTTTAAATTCAAAAGAGTGAACTGAGTGTGCATTAGATTTGTAGTCGAAACTCAGACGAACCTCACTAACCTCAACATGGAATTCCAAGAAGGTTGTATGTGTTTGTTGCTATGCTGTTTGTGTGCCAAATAGGACTGAATAGCCAAGTAGGGCTTTGTTATTGACTGGTATTGCTTTAACAATGGCTAACCTAAGATATGTTTGGGTCCATGGTTTGTTCTGACTTTTCAACTGGAAGACTTGGGTGGGGGGGGTGATGTCACTCCCATTTCAAACATCTGTAAATGGAATGCAGCATTTGTTTTACTCATGTAGAAAAGTTATAAGGTACATTTTGTCTCTTTATTTGGATTTGTGTAACCTATTTACTGCACTACAATGCAAAGTGTTACCAAAACAACCAGTAATTTTGACTATGGTAGCGAAATATAATTTCCCTCTATGCTCAGAACAGAACTTATGCATATCTGAGCTTGCATTTCAACACTTCTCTTTATTAGTCCAGTTTCTGTTCCTTTCTGGATCTCCAGACTCAGGAGCCAAGATGACTTGTGAATGAGATCAGCATATCAAAATGACTGTTCCATTGTTTCGTTCTCTCTTTGCTGTTCTCCTTATGCTTGTTTCTCTTTTCCGTTTGCTCTTTAAAGCGCAGTGAAGCAGATGCTGAAGGCTCAGTGTCAAAACCGCTGCAATGTCATTGGATGAGCTTGTTATGTGTTTGAATGCTGTCCTCACCTGTGGTCAGCATGAAGTCCTGTTGGAGAGAACTTTGAAGCTACACAATCAAGTCATAATTTTGCATGGCCTTTCTCAACCACATGCCACACAAGTGTTTTAGTTTTCCCTTTTCTTCAAATGCATTGACTTCTCTCTCTCCACCTTGACTTCATGTTGACCAGCTGGTATGGCGTGGTCAGGGTGCCTGTCCACCTAAGTCGTGTGTTGACTTTATTTTTTTGTTTCCCTCGGGGATCCCGTGTCTTTGTGCAGGCATGTGCGTGTCCCTCTGATATCTGATTGTGCTTTACTACTGTACATGAGTTACTCTTTTGTGGACCTTGACTAGCCTGAATCAATTTTGTATACATTTGTACACTAATACTATTTACTGTATAAAAGAGAAAAATGAAAGAAAAGAAAAAATGTTTATAATATGGTGTTGATTATTATTATTGTGCAAAATATAATATATTCACAATAAAAGTGTTGATTGTTATGTTATTAGGTGCTTCCTTTCTATGCACTCATATCCAGCCAGATGCTGTGGCTCCACCGCGAGCTGACCAATCACATCATCTGTCCTAAAGGGAGATACAGCTGTTGGAAAGAGGGTGAGAGAGTGCATTCCGATTGTTTAGCAGAAATGTCCACCAAGTGCACTCATTTTCCCACAGTGTCAATACATTCCCCCTTGCATGACGTAAAAATTTAGATTCAGATTACCAAAACAATCTTGGCTCATACCCAGATAATTTCATGCTTTACATTTTGATTTGTGCTGCTCACAAACAGATAAACGCATGTGTACATAATGTGCATTTTGTAAATGTGACCACAATTTAGAAAATAGACATCATGGCTGTGATGGCTACTCAAGAGAATACAGATTTCAGGGACTGTACTGTACTTTCCAGACCTGGAGAGAATGTTTTAATGTTTGTTTCTATTTTAATATCTCATATTGTTGTTGCTCGCCATTAGGCTCCAGAAATTACTGTTTATAGTAATTAATTAGAATAGTTGAGGCACCTTAATCTTTTAAATGTTAAAGCAAACCAATTAAAACGTGAAAATATTTTAGACAGCCATAATTCACTCAATTAAAATGTATGAGACTGGTTTACATCAGTTTTATGTATACATTTTAGAGCATTCAAATGTGGAGTTAAAACCCAGTCACAAAGAATGGTCTTTTTGAACCAAAAATCGAGATTACTGATGTCTACTTAGATAATTTAAATAATATTTATAGTCAAAAACCTCAGTTTAAATATCAGTTTATTGCTGCTCTCTGACAGCATCTGAACAGGCACTCTGTTTCTGTGATTGGCCAGCTACCAGCTGACTGACTGCTCCACGGTGCTTCATCTGCTTCTTCTTCAGGTTGAATGTTCACGCCCATGACTGGGAGTAGCTGTTGGGGGGGGGGTTCGTTGCACGGCAAATGTGCTAGTTACATAAATAAACTCGACTAAACACCCACTAAACTCGACCGCTTGCTTGAGCACAGGTAAACAGAAAAGCCCTTCTTTTTTAGGAGTGGCTGAAGTGTTTATTGTGACACTTTAGTGATGTTTAGATGCGGGAAGGACACAGGGACACACCAAAAAACATCAGACATTTGATTTTCCAGTGAATGAATCCTCTTTAATAATTTTACCTTAATCTCTAAATTGTTTGACTAACAAAATATGCAAAATGTATATGCAACTAAAATGTCTGCCATTGGAGGCAGAGAAGTGGGTACAAGTTAAATCCCTGCATGAATTTTGCAGCTTTTCAACAGCACCGATACTGGAGATATGAGCTTCTGTCATCATTATGTCACATTTGTGCTTTTTAAATCTTCCACCCAGCACATTATAAAGTCAATTTTCACATCTCAGTTGAAAAAAGTGTGTGTTCATCAACCACCTGAGCTGATCAGACCCACTATTTCTGTCACCTTATTTCCCCTGTGGATGGGTTTGACATCAATAATTAAACACTCCGTCTCTTACTCCGTCTTTACTAATGATGCTCTGGAGGCAACAGGACTCATGTCTGATGACGTGGTTCTGTTTCTTGATCACCTGCAGCGGTAAACTGTTCTTCCACTACTCAAATTAATTACTGCAAACACTATATGTACCACCTGCACAACCAGCCCCATAGTGTTTCCAGGGTTGGAGCTAATTTTGATTTAGAAGGGTTTATTGCCAAAAACTGAAACAAACTACTCACACATGTAAGTGTATATTAGGCATGCGTCAATATCACTTTTGTGTCGCATACCAATACTGATATCACAAACCACTGACATCAGTCACATGCTCTCAATTAACACAATTGTGCCATTTCAAGCTTTTTCAAAGACATAATTATCCATCTGTGTAACAAATATTCTTCCCCCATTCTGATGAAATAGGCATTACTCAGCTAAAATGCTGTTGCTTATTTATGTTTGTTTATTTATTTATTTTGTTTCAGTCCTTGCATAGTGAAGCATGTGATATATAGGATTTTTGGATTGCATCAGATTTTACATTCTTATTTACTGATATTCGATCCAGTCACTTTCACCAGTATCCGACTGATACCTGAATGTAAAATCAACCTACCCCTAAACTGTAAATGTAATATATATTACATTTATAGTCTTAGAGCAGTGGTTCTCCAGCTTTTTATACAAAGTACCACCTAAGTAAATATTGAGTTCTCAAAGTAACTAACATTAAAGTAAAGTGGTGTAAATAGGTCGAGCAAAGTCAGCTACAGACTTTTCACAGGAGGCAGATTTATTCCCAGTAAGATAATTTGCTCTCTCTTATTCCTCTTCCTCACATACACTTCACTCTTATAGTGGCATTAGATTAAGAAGGAGTGAGAGAAAAGGTCACTCTAATTATCTTTTTTTTTTTTTTTAATGATTGTTTGATTTGTCATTTTCTATGCTGTTACGGCCCGGTCCTAGGGGAAAACCTTGACGCAACATAAATGTTGCTCCCCACCTTTGCCACCCACAAGTAATGCCAGCAGACAGAGCTTTACGGAAAAATAAAGTGAAGCAGTTTATTGACGTGACAGTGAGAGGCTCCCAAAATAACAAGCATGAGTACTATAACCAAAACAAGGCTTCCCTGTTAACAAAAAGAAAAGAACCAAAAGACAAACACTCACCTAACTTCCTAACACAAAAACAAGGGAAAACCAATCATCAAACAAAACAATACTGCTTTTGTAGTTACAGAAGATTGTCAGTTTAACATTGGAACTGAAATGCTGGCAGTGTTGTGGCTGGACCAGGTGTACGCAGGAGCAGGAGGCAGAGAAAGAGAGCGGGGGGGCCATCTTCATGATCAGCTTGGTTTTTAAAAAGCTGAGTCAACCTGGATCCAATCAGGCAATTATACTTGGATCCAATTAGCTTGGAACTGCCGATTGAGGCTCCGCCTACAGCCACACCTCACACACACCCACACACGATGGAGAGAACAGCATAATAAAAACACTACACTTGTAACATATGCACTTTGGTCAAAATCCTTCAACTCCACTCCAATCACGTATGTACAGTAGAACAGTATTTCTGTTTTTTGTCCAAGTACCACCAGAGGAAGCTGGCGCTCCACTGGTGGTACATGTACCACAGTTTGAGAACCAATGGCCTATAGAGTATATCTTCTATAATTACTTTTGGCATTGGCCTTTGCCACCATGTTTCTACAGCTGCATTTTGCATCGTGAAGCAGGAGCTTAAATAAATAAAGAAGAATGGCTTCACCCAAGGAAAAAGAAGGAGGAAATGACAGAGAGTGGGAGACTGGAGGAGTGGAAAGATGTGAAAGTGTGTTCCCATTCTCTCTGGTATGTTAATGCCACCGTAGTTCCTTGACACACTTCTTCAAGAGAGTTGCTGAGTTTGGCACATCTCTAAAAAGTACTTTAAGCTTTTCTTATTAACCCTGGTCTCTTTAAGTTCCCCATTTTTCTATTTTCCATTGTCTCCTTCTGTCCTACTTCTCCCCCACATGCACCTTAATTGCTTGCTGGTGCAAGCCTTTGTAAATCTTGTGATATTACAGGGTTCTCACAGAACCAGGGGTGCACTTCCACTGTACACCACTGCAGGACCTGGAGAATGTAAATGTCTATCAAAATGCAATATCGTTTTAAAGTTATATACAATGTTCTTAACAAAAAAAAAAATTGCTGTTTTAAAAATCCAATTTGTAGGAGTTGGATTTTTAAAACAGCAATTTTTTTTTTTGTTAAGAACATTGTATATAACTTTAAAACTCTGCAGTCTGAGACTGCAGAGTGTGACAAAGAAATAGAAGGATGTAAACACTTTTTCAAAACTCACTGTCTCTCTTTCTCTCTCTCTCACTGCTGTTTATGTATGAATATTATATACATAGAGAGCCATTCGTCTTTGTGAACTTCCACTTCATAGCCTAAACACATGCTTTGGCTGGTTTGTCCATGTAGAAACATGGCGGCACAAGATGGCCCCGTAAAGCAAAAGTTACAAAACAAAAATGTTGCTTCCTTTAAAGTGATGATAAACTAATGCTACGATACAAATGGGTAGGGTTATTCAATATCTGCAAATTAACTGTTCTAAAAAGTGTTGATTTGTCCTTTTTTTTCCTCCTTATCTTCTTATTTATGTCTAAAACTAGGTTGGACTCTCACAAGTGCATATTTTATACACATGAATGTAAAATATGTATGTAAATGACCTCCTAGAAGAATACCTGATAGCTTATTGCTGTAGTTAATTCCTCTGCTGTGTTCCAGGTCCTTCATCATGGAGTACATGTGGGCTTTTCAAATGATTCAGAATGAAATGGACAACTAGGCAAAGTAGCACTGAGTTACTGTTACTTGATTTGTTTTTGTCCTTTAGAGGCCATATTATGATGATATGGACAGGCAACAGGTCGTGGCAGGTCACATCAGTAGGACAAGAAAACTCAGAGAGGACAGACCTCCACCAAGGTATTCATACTTTAATACTGTCACCTGTGTTTTACGTACCAGCTGAAACTATTTACATTTTGATCAACTGGATTTAGAATCGAATAAATCTTTCCTTCAAATCAGATCAGTTTTGACAAAGGTATATAGATTTACTCATTCTCATTTTCTACCGCTTTATCCGCTAGGGGTCACGGGGGGCGCTGGTGCCTATCTCCAGCTAACATAGGGCGAGAGGCAGGGTACACCCTGGACAGGTCGCCAGTCCATCACAGGGCCACATAGAGACAGACAACCATTCACTCTCACATTCATACCTACGGGCAATTTAGAGTGTCCAATTAACCTAATCTATATAGATTTAATTTTGTTTTATTTAAGTTTAAAAAAAAAAAAAAAAAAATTGCCCATTATAAGAAATAGGGATTTGTTAAATATGTGATAATGTCTTGTGACATCATCAGTGGGTAGACTCTTACCAAAATCTGGCAACACAAGTATGAGTGTATAATACAGCATATACTGTATTATGGATGGCTCAATATCACTTTTTTATTTCATACAGATACACAAACTCAAGTATCTACCAATACCAATATCAGTTTGGTACCAATACCAGCCCGTTATACTCCTTGTAGACCTTTTTAAACTATGAAGCTGTTAACAACACATTTGTGCTCGTCATTTTATGTTACATAACTGTAACATAAAAGACATACAATTGTATTTTTAATTTTCTATTGAGAAAAAATAAGCATGGATTTGATTTAAAACTAAAAATTGGATTTGTTTCCAAAGGAAAAGATACAATGGAGAAATACTTTTACGAGTGGACAAATGTGCAATAGCAGCTCTATTTGCAAAATCACAAAAGAGAAAACAAACACACAGACACATAATTATTACATTAAATCACATAATACAGTGAAAAACACACCTTTGACCTGGATTCTTCCAATAAGTAAGTCCAATAAGGATTCACAGGTTGACTGAGTGCTTCAATCTGACTATTAAATCATCAGAACCTCAGTCACTGGTTTGATAGTACACATCACTTTATTACTAAAAGATACAGTGTGTGAAGTTTAGCAACATTTAATGGTAAGGATGTTGCAGCTGGACATAACTCACATCACTCTTACTATGTAGCCTTCAGTTAGCATCAAACACTGTTGCCTCTGTTGAGCTGAGTCTAGCTCCTGATAGAAATATAGAAAAGCTTCTTCTGGGATAATGAAAAAAAAACATTTTTTTTCAACATTTCAGTGCAATCATTCATTGTACACTAGTGAAAAATGAAGTATTATTATTTTAATGTCAATTTCTGCCACATGAAAATAATTTTGCACACTGAACCTATAAGTTAAAGTAAAGTTAGTTAAAGTAAAGTTAAAGTACTTCACTAATGTAGAAAAAGGAACATATTTACTGAAGCACTGGAGATGGGTGTTGGAAATTAGCATCTGGTAAACTCCATGATACTTGCTTTACACAGTTGTGTATCTGTCTCTGTATCCAACCAACCATATAAATGATAAAATAATAAGTAATAGGATAATATAAAACAAGTAATGTCATTTTGCATTACTTTTGATACCAAGTAGTGTGTACAGTCATGTTGTTACTTTTCAAATGTATTCAGTAAGTCAGTGAGTAACTTGCCCTCCAGTGGATGACATGCAGCACAGCTGTGTGTCCCTGTGACTTCACAGTGACGACCTCAGGATCCCTATGTTTCTAATTTATTGATGCCTCTGGAGACGTTATTGGCACAGACAGCTCTGCCACCTCCTGCCCGGAGCGGCCACTGGAAGACAGATGCTATAACACCAGACCTTCAGGGTAGTTTAACATTATGTGTGCTTCACTTGATGGTATTTGTGTTTATCTGATGGTAATCTAAGAATCAAGATGGCCACAGTTTGGGGTGGAGAGTATGAAGACGTTTGTTTTTCTTGGAGATGTGTCAGACTGGGAGGTCTTTGTATGTGGGCAATATAGTGATAATCTAGAATGGGGGTTGTAACGGGATACTCTTGTAAATGGAACGAGGTCATACCCTTTAACATGCCTGGCTTAAGAAGTTACAGACGCAGGGGAAAAAAAGCAGGAACAAGTTTGACAGGCCTTTTCAATTTATTTGGAATACTTCACAACACAGGAGGAAAATCACAAAAGAGACTGAGTTCAGCTTACACTAAAAGTTGAAAACTGACATTTGGGACATTTTTGTTTAAAACCTGTACCTTATTTAGTTTTGGGGCATCAGTCTAATTATTTACGACACCATACAATTTTAGTTTTGACATAGAGGTCTACATGACAGTGATGATTACAGCTTCAGCAGTGACTGCACCAGCTGCTTTTATCTCTAGAATATTCTCTCTTTTCTTCTTCTTCTTTTAAAATGATCCTTTATTGGTTAATATTCAAAGGTAATGGCCAGAGAGCGAAAGTTTGCAAGGCCAGAGTCAA
This sequence comes from Brachirus orientalis, assembly GCA_016785285.1. Taxonomy (NCBI): domain Eukaryota; kingdom Metazoa; phylum Chordata; class Actinopteri; order Pleuronectiformes; family Soleidae; genus Brachirus; species Brachirus orientalis. Next base: position 2,010,377 of record JAFBJR010000112.1, on the reverse strand, counting down.
TCCCTGTGATTTTTAGAATGCAATTTAAAACAATGATTTGGAAAAAGAAATTAATTTAAAAGTTAGAGTCATTAACTGATATGTCTGCTGCAATCTAATGATACATAATTATTACTTAACGGGTACTTTTGAGCATGTCATCATTGATTTTGCATCCAGATGATTGGTTTTCGATCACAGGTGTCAAACCACATCTGGCCTGCCATATGATGCCCATGAGATAATATGTTATGTCTTTACTGTTCCTCCACTGACACACTTATCATGTTACCTCACCCATAAAATAATTAAACAAATTGAATGTGGACTTGGAAAATACGGAGCCAGAAACAGAGGTGGGTTGTATGGGGGCTCGGCACCCTCATTTTTTTTTTCATTTTGCTCCCTCTCTTTTAGCTTCATGTGTGATGTATGTGCTTTTCTATTGGTATACAGCAGAAGAAATCAGGTCAGACCTGAAAATTGCATTATTATACTGATGATATCAATGTGAAAGCATTCATAAATTATTTACTACATAATATTTACCTCTCTTCTACATTTATGTTCTTTTGTTAGTACTCCAACTGATGTGTATATGACTTTAAAACCGTAGTCCAGTGTTGGTATTTAGCCTTTCTTAGGCTAATCAATGGGTAAATTAAGTCATTTTTTTTATGAAAGTCTATTGCATTCACTAATATATCATCTTTACATTACATCTTTAATTTCAAACGTGATCTTTACTCTATAAACTTGCTTTGTTCTGAAATGTATTGTTTTTTTTATCGCGGCCCCCTCTGTAACTTACTTTGACTCTCCTGGTTTAGATTATTGAGCTGAATTGGGGATTGATTTAAAACTTGTCTCAAAGAAAGACAAAAAGTCCACTGTGGTTGATTCTTTTGAAACAGAATTTTGATGCGGCTCTTGTGGTATTGTTGTGATGTCAAACAGAACAATGACTGACACGGGAAGAGGCATTTTGAGTGACAAGTGAGTTTCTTTTCATAACAAAATGACCCAATAGCTCTTTTCAATCTGTTTTTTTTTTCCCACCAGTGCAACTTTTACACAACTGCTGATCCAACATGACTATTTCTGTTAGAAACTAACACCATCAGGAAGAGCATTTCACCCAGTCTAAACCTTTTAAAGCTGTAAGTGTATGACTCATGATTCACTGGTGGTTGACTTTAAGTCCGAGAGTGGCTTTTTGGGCTTGTTCCACTAATTGCAGGAAGTGACACATGAGAGCGATGCTGCATCAACAATGTGACCCGTGACTGAATCTGCAAGCATCAGCTTTAGTGAACCCCCCCCCCAAAAGAAAAAGTTCATTAACATGATTCTGATAGCAACACGCAGTCCATTTGAGTCGTGTTGTACCAGCAAATGCTATTTTTATAGCAATATTGCAAATCTGTGACGCTAAAGCGCTAAAGTTAGACTCCAAACACTCTCAGCAGCCTCTGGGTCACAACACTCTCAGGGCAATCAACTTGAGTCTGGATAAACTTCCCCTGAATCTGGAAGATATAAAGTGGTTTCCATCAGCTGCAACATTTATAATTGGCATTGTTTGTTTCTTTTTTTATTTATGTATTTTTTTTTATCAAAAGGGGGAAAATAGCCTACCTTCCTGTAAGTGGGTTGGGACGGGGGTCACCATTTTCCGTCACCATAAAACATAGCAGGACAAGGGCATAAGGTCACTAAGGTTCAATATGGTGAAGCTCTGACATGCAGTAAAATGCACAAACGTATTGTCTGTAACTGCTGCAGAAATGACTGTGCTACATTGACTATGTGATTTCCTGCCGGTGGTTTTCAGTCTCTCTCCCCAAAGCTTCAATCAAAGAGTATTTGTTGATAGATCTTTGTTTTTTTAACTTCTAAAGTGTTTTGGAGAGCCTCAAAAGGACAACAACGATAGCGTCAAAAAAGGCATTCATCACGGAAAAGGAGACTAAATAGGTTTCCCAAAAAAAAAAAAAAAATGTTATTGTTCAAGCTTCTTGGCACCTGTGCTTATAAACTCACACCCAATCTGGCTACAAAGAGAGCCAAGGAAAATCTTTAAATATACTGTACTTGGAGAATAGTGTGTGTGTGTGTGTGTGGGGGGGTGTGTGTGTGTGGGGGGGGGGGCAGTGTTATACAAACTGAGGTTTGGAAAGAACACACATTTGGCATGGCTTCATCAGGAAATGCCACAGGCTTTTCCAAACCTATAAACATGACCGCACACACCCACACACGTGTGTTCACACTACTTTTGGTGTGTCCTCTTTTGCCAGAAGCAGGCGGTGTGTGTGTGTGTGTGTGTGTGTATCTGAGTGTGTATGCACTTAATGCACTTAGTGTCATTGGCAGGCATCATGCTGGAAAACTCTGTCCAGGTGCTCACCTGGTGTCTCAAGAGGGACACATTCCATTCCAGTCCATACTAGAGCCTGGTCTCTGTCTTCAGAGTGAGGCCTAACCCACAGTGCATAAACTATATGTTGCATTAGATTTATAGGTGGCATACAAATGTCATATGCTGGCTTACTTGTATTATTGTTTTATTTGTAAATGACTAGCATCTAAGGAAAGAAAATACAGTAAAAGTTAGCATCAAGCAAATAGAACAAACAATCTCCAAACATAAGAACAGGAAGACAACAATGACGAAGATACCGCACGAGAGAGGTGGGGTTAAGATGTCATCCTTTTCCCAAGGTAGCATATTGGTTGTCTACAGGAAAACACAAGGGTTGTGTTTTCAGATTTTGCCACTCTGGGACCAGTTTATTATTTGTTTCATTTATCAGTAAATAAAATTAGAAATTTTGCTTTTCACCCTATGTGTCAGCTGGGATTAGCACCAGCAGCCCCGCAAACCTCATGTAGACAATGAATGAGTGAATGGAAAAGAACTCCATTTTCTCACCATGGCTAAGTATTTATGTATAAGGAAATATATTAACTGTAATTTTTATGCAATTTAATGGAATTAAAAAAGCCCCATTTCACCACTAAGTTGATTAAACTGCTTGCTGCAAAAAGATATCTAAAGAGATTTGTGGCAGCATGGCAACTCAGATGTTGATTTTTCCTATTGTTTGATACTGATTTAGGTATTATTATCATCATTAAAGGCATTCACATGTGTCATTTGTGGTAGCCAGGCCAGGCTCATATGACATTTCACTGTTAAGACAGGTGAAGTGGTAAAACCAGTGTGCGCATCTGTTCTTGTGTGCATACGTGTTTATTTGTGCATATCAGTTTACCTGTGTGCGTGCCTGGAGGACTCTGAAGACCCAGGCTGCATCCACTCCTGCCTGCCTCCTGCTATGTTCACTATCAACATGCTAATTACATGTATGAGGTCTGACATAGACACATGTGGGATGAAAACTACCTGCTGCCCCAGAGCCATTTTTCTTCCCACCCACATTAATATTTCCTCCCTCCCTCTCTTCCCTTTGCGTCTCTGCTACATGAGGCATGCAGGGGTAAATTAGCAGGCAGCAGTTGACAACACAAGTTGACTGTTAACAGATGTGTGAAGAAATGAGGAAACACAAGGTTTATGCACTATTTTAGGACCTGCTCACCCCTTTATCTTGGTCTTAAAGTTGTGCTTGTGCTTAACCTTGTTCTTATACTTGGCTGTATGTATGTAACCATGCAGTTTAAGGTCAAATTCCAGCAACCAAATTCCATGGGATGGATTTTTTACCATTTGTGATTCCACAGCATCTTTTAGAAAGGTTCAATTAAATCAGTGTGGTAATGACATATTTATATTTACATTCATAATTGAATATGACTCTTATGGATGAACTACATGCATTTTGGTATGTTTTCTGCTTTTTTTTTGCACTTTATTGTTGGTCTTTATTGACATGTACATCAATTTATTCCACAAAATCCCTTCATTTAGCGTACATTAAAAATACAAATGTGGAGATCTACAGTACAGTGCAAAGGTCTCGTGCCACCATTCGACTTGTTGTTTTAGCAATGCCATAATAATCTTATATAATACAAGTAGTTTCCCTATCTCTTTATTAGAATCCAACCAGAAAATACAGGCAATATGTATGCAGTGGTAAAATGCCATGATTTTGTTGGACACACAATGCTTTCAGGGCCACACAGTGGTGCACATGGCTAGCATTGTGCCTAACAGCAAGAAGGTTGCTGGTTTGTGTCAAGTATGGGCCTTTCTGTGTGGAGTTTACAGTGAGTTGGTTTTCTTTGAGTTTACCAATTCAATTGGACTCTGGAAATTGTCCCTTGATGTGATTGTGTGAGTGAATGGTTTTTCATCTCTGTATTTTGGCCTTGTGATGGACTGGGGACCTGTCCAAGGTATACACCACCTTTCCCCTATGATGGCTGGGATTAACACCAGCAGCACCAGCAGTGACCCTCATGTGGAGGTAGATAATGGATGGAATCATCATAGATGTATGAATGGAATGATTTTTTTTTTTTTCACAGACCCAACTGCCAAGTATTTAGTAGGACTGTGGCTGTCACTGATAACACCCGTGTTTGTCCTACTATTTCATGTCCAAAATGGCTTCTGTAGAACAGATCTCTTATGCCAAGACACGCTTGAGCATATGTCGCATATTGGTTTAACTCATTGGATGCTTGCTAATATGCAAGACACACTTTCACTCCCATAATTCCATTCAAAATGCCAAAGATACTGTGTTAAGTGAGAATTATATGAATTCTGCCACTGCTGCAGACCACGGTGGTCAGGAACATTGTGTTATAAATAGACATTTGTATCTGAAAGCAAGACAATAGCACAAACTAGCCCCCATTACAATATAAGCTGTGTATGTAAACATGACCCATTTTTTATTGCACATTTGAGTGACTGACATCTAACATCAAAGGGCCGGAACAATAGACTGCATGTGGGATGTTGATGTGTTTGTGCAACATACTTTATTTGTAGCATGCTAAAGGATGTGACTATTTAAACAGTTATGGTTTGTGTGGATATACAAACTGACTGGGTTAATATTGTCTATGGATTGTTGCAAATTTTGGTCTCAAATGTTCACATCAACACCCAAAACACAGGAGCAGGGACAGACAAAAGGCCCAATAATGACTGAGCACTAAACTGCTCTGAAAGTGTTACATTAGCTGTCTCTCAAGTTAAAACAATAGTGTGTAATTTTAAAAAAAAAATAACAAAAAAGTTCATTTCATTTAAACAATTGTCACTGAAGCCTCACTGAAATAAAACATGTACAACTGTCACACAGCAAATAAGCAAAAGCACAACATCCTACCAATACAGGATTGAGGACAAAACCAATTATGATATAGGTGTAGTTTCTAAAAATGGGCCATCGACCAAGGGAGTTTATCTTCTCAATCCTTCAAAACTGACTTAAACTCAGCCCACAAAGGTCAGTTCTGACAATGTCAGATCACTCTTTACATGTTGAGGAAGCAGCATATTTAAAAGCTTAGAAGCTTTAGAACCAAGTTCTTTCAGGACCACCATGTGTCGGAATGTGAGGGAAGGCCATTTTGATTTTGGTTTCTAGTTTTGTAAGTAGACAGATAAGGAGGAAGCAGGCCAAAAATAGATGTATTTATGAAAATCAATCAAATGCGAGAGCCTGTGTACATTCAGGGATGGCCATTCAGCAATGGCATTCAGAATACAGTGATGTGTGCCTTTTCCAGAGTCAGTAATAAAAAGCAAAGCACAATGGTACACAGTTCTTCAGCATTTCTAGTGATTAGGTCTTGTGTCACCCAGTGAAATTCCCTCACTGCACACAGGAAGTGATTTGTTTCTTGTCAAGACAGAGGCAAAATCAACATTGTGCTAGTAAAGTAACATGACAACTGCAAACAGTTTGATGTACAAATGAAAACAAAGACGCGCCCGTTAAAAATATGAATACTACTTGTCCCTGCCCACCCAAACCCTGCGCTGCTAGCGTATACACACAAACGCTCCCTTGGTTAGGTTTGATAGTATTGCTTGACAGAGCCTGTTTTCAGATGAAGAATGCAGTTAACAAACAATGTCTGTTCATGAAAAAAAACAAACATGCAGAATGCCAATATCAGCAGCAAAATTGCCCAAAGGTCATGGCAGCTTTAAAGGCACCGTGTGTAAAATGTAGCTACATTTAATGGTGAAGTTGCTTATTGCTGCTGGATATTCCTCACCTCACCCTTTCTGAACCTATGTAGCCTTCAGTTGATATCAAAACTCAAAAGATGTTCAGTCTGTCCATTGTGGGCTATTGTAAATTATTGTAATAATCATTCATTTGATTGCACATTTTAAAAATCAATCAATAAATAAAATCAAGTATAATTATTTTATCTTCAATTTCTATTAATTGCCTAAAATTTACACACTGGAACTATAAGTTTAACTTTTACATTAAAACTACATTTTTCATTTTTAAAAAGTTTCTGTTTGAGTTAAATCTCTCCTGCAAAGACAAAACATGATGAAATTTATGGAGCACATCTGCCAATATGACAACATTGTTAAATTGATAAATGGCCATTTCATCTATAAAATGTGGCCCCTTTTCTTTCCTATATTGAGTACATTTCAGTCTGTGAGTCGCAATGACAACAGCAGTTGTCGTTAGGGAGTGAATTATCTGCTAGAAAATTCAAAGCATATTGAGTGGTTTATATCTGTTAAGGTCATCAGATGGTATAGTTTTATTGTCCGTGTAGAAGTTGCTGACTCACACTGCCAATGAGAATTTTACAAGAAAACGTTACGTCTTCCATTGTCGCAATCTGCAAAGTCCCACAAAAAAACGTGGCAGAACACAGAGCTTTGATGGGGGGAAAAAAAAGCATGGGTTTCTAAATGTTTCATAAGAGGAGCCATATTTTGTTGTGTGTGTGTGCGTGTTTGCATGGACAGATTTTGCGTACACGTGGTTTATTTGTGTTACTTGTAACTGTCACCAGATCTCAATTTACGAGCAGTGACTACAATCGCGCGTAGCAACAACAGGAAGTGTTTGTTTGTTTTAAAAGAGGGATCTCTTGACACAGTATCTGTGTTTACAGCCTCCATCCACACCACTGTCATCACTGACCCAATCACACACAGGGAGGGAGGTATCAGTGGTGCGTCTGTGTTGTCTCATGTTGGCATGTGCGCTTCAGTCCATTCAAGAGCTTTCATCAATCCAGAATAATTTAATGGCCGCTGAAAAGCCGCTGATTGTCCGGATTATTGCGTAAACAACAGAATGCTAAAATGGTTTTTCTTCTCCCGTTGAATGAAATACCTGAACCACCTCTGCTCTGCACTCCCACGCTCTGTCATTCTAAATCCCTCTCCACTTCCCTTATCTCCAGCCCCCCCACCCTCACGGACAATCTCACTCAAACATATCCCTTGTTCCTGTCATCCCCCTCTTTCCATTTCCATTTCACTCAATCTCTTGTACATAAGGTCATATGGATGACATCAGGAGGAGAAGCTGCAACAGTAGAGGTCAAAATAAGGGTTAACAAATGAGTTAACCCTATTTTGCAGACTGAAATCTTGCACAAGGACTGTGCAAACACGACGAGCCACCACTGGCTTTGCTGTTGGTCTTTCTGGTGTAGATTTTTACGTTTGTCAAATTCTGTAAACATTAGCATTTTGAATGGAATGATGGGACAGCATGTTGTATAAACAGACCGTTTTCAAAAGTAGGGTAAATGCATTATTCATTAGGAGTCCTGCTATTATTCCAGTGTAAGGGGAGCTCACACTAAGAACATGGCACTTTTCCCTGTAGAAGCTATTTAACTCATTTAGTTTGTCTGGAAAAAGGATCAGGTATTTTAAAGCTACAGTGTGTAACTTTTTGTGTCACACAATGGTGTATCTCTGCCTGTTTGGCCATCATTAGAAGAAATGCAACATGATTTATGTCCTGCATCCTTTATCTGAAAGTGAGTTCTGTTAAGCAATACCGTCACACCTGTGTATATTCAGCAGCAGCACAGGGACGGGCGGAGACAATAAAGAAGCGTTTATTCCGTCAAATTTTTTTGAGCAGCAGACGTCACTTTTGTGGGCACTTCTTTGTGTTTTCAGTCATACTCCAACCTGTCTGTAGCCGCCTCGCTTTACCTGTGCAACGGTGTTGTTGCCTCCGTCTGTCTTGACATAAAAGAAATTGCTTCCTTTTTATGCGGCACGGAAGCACAAGATCTGAAAACCTCTATTCTGAGAAACACAGAGAAAAAGTTGTGTGCAGCTGATGGACTTTATCAGCATCGCCTAAACTCATTAAAAGTGACATACTACAGCTTTAATACTGCACGTACACATACACAGAGAAATAATAATATACAACACGTGACTAACACTTAGAAGTTCCAAACAAGTCTGCACGAAGTCTATTAATACACCATCACACTGGTCTGTATTGAACCTCCCCGCAACAATAAATTCATTTTTCTCACTTCTCTCTTCATGTGTGTATCATCTTATTCATTCCTCCATATCTTCTCCATCTCCCGCCTGAACTTCCTGCCTCCATTACCAGCTGTATGAAGATACAGTATGAAGTTTCTGGCAATAATGGAGCACAGATGTGAGGAGTCTTGGACGATGACAGTCCTCTCACATGAGCGAGGCAGTGTGCGAGCCACTGACTCTCTCACTGTTATTAAACGTAGAGTACATCAAGGAGGATGAGGAGAAGCCATGGTGGTGCTCAGACGCAGTGGAAAACACCCACTGGATTCTTGCTCAGAGAGTCAGTAATGAGACTGTGGTGATGAGGGCTTTTTTTTTTTTTGTTGTTGTGAGCTCAAACTGGTGAAGGTCATCCAGTCATCTGCTGCTCATTAGGTGTGAGCATGCGCTTTGGTGGCTGTGCATGCACATACATTTGTGGGGGGAAAGCCATGAGGGAAAATGAGTATGAATGCATATTTGCCTATGTGGTTTTGTATGAGACTGTGGTGATGAGGGCTTTTTTTTTTTTTTTGTTGTGAGCTCAAACTGGTGAAGGTCATCCAGTCATCTGCTGCTCATTAGGTGTGAGCATGCGCTTTGGTGGCTGTGCATGCACATACATTTGTGGGGGGAAAGCCATGAGGGAAAACGAGTATGAATGCATATTTGCCTATGTGGTTTTGTCCGTATAGATAAGGACAGGTCGAGAACGAGAAAGAGGAGAAGAAAGGAGAGAGAGGGATATTTGTACTCTGTTCCAGTGAAAGTATCTGACTCATAGTGGATGGTTAAGGATCGCAGATGTCTCCTGTGGTCCCGTCAGAGAGCCGCAAGAGCATTACTCACTGATCCAGAGAGGAGATGGTGATGGAGCCTGCCTCCTCCTACATGTTTACCAACCTTTTCCTTTTGTTTTGTTTTGTGGGCAGTGGAATGCACAGACATTGAGGCAGGGGCTCAAGTGGAAAAAGGGGGTCACCCTATCCATTCATATATATTATTGGATCAAAAAAATATATACTATTATACTATAATATGTCTATTTCACCATACACTAATGCAGATGTTTTATAATCCTACTCCTCATTGATTAATTCATTTGCCATTGCTTTATTTTCCACATGAGGGTTGCAGGGGACTAACAACCATTCCCTCTCACTCTCATACCTACAGTCCAGGCTACCTAATCTACATTTTTTTGTACTGTGGAGCAGAGAACATGCAAAAACAGAAAGGAAGCAGTAATCTTTTTGCTGTATGGTAACCAAGCTAGCCACTGCTCCACTGTATGTCCCATGTTTTTCCAAAGTTAAAGAAAAAAGGTCGACTCTCAAGAGTTTGATCCCCAGCCGTGTTCTCTTGCAGATATTACAACTCAAGTGGTTATATTATGCACATAACATTAAATAAAATCATTTAATTTACCAAGGAGTTGGAATTGCCTGCCTGTGCATTTTTTTGAATTTGTCTTCTCAGCAGTTTAAAGCAGCACTGAGATCACTTTTTTTAACAAAACAGTATTTCCTCTGTAGGCTAAAGTGTTTTTCCACAATATAAGTTTAATGGTCTCATGCATGAAATTTAATGTTAATGACATGAAGTTGTAGGTGACTGTTTCTTCTGTTGTGCCTTATAAATGTCAGCTTTTTTTTTTTTTTTTTTTTTTTTTTCCCACTGTGATAGGTTTATGATTGCGACACCTTTATTATGTTTAGAACCGATTGTGAAATTGAAGTATTTCCCTACAAAATGCTCATAAGAGAGTCCCTAAAGGCTGTTTTCATGCAGTTGTCATTAGTAATCTCATCATGGAACATATATTTTATCATTTAATTTCATTTTTATTTCATGAAATAAACTAATAAAAAAGTACACTTTTAACTGGAAATTGGTGTTATTGGCCACATAAAAATATGTGTTTATACTTATATATATAAAATATATTATAAAATATATAAATATATATAAGAGGAAATAAATTGGGGGTGGGGGGGGGGGGCTTACATGGTCATAGGGGAAAATGGCAAGTGCTTTCAGCATTTGCACATTCATGGCACATGGTGTAGGTTTAAAGAAGATACATGAGGGGAATCTCCACCAGGCAGTTACACTCAATCTCCTCTGTGGTAACTGTCTATATGGAAGACAGGAGCCTCATCACACGTGTTAAGAGATAATGCTGAGGCCGACTAAGTGTCATGTCTCCTATCTCATGCTGTCATCGCCTGAAATAGAGATGACATACTCAGGGGACGGATACCACACACACACACACACACACCTTACTTCATTCCTTATCTGACATAGGAGGGGAGGGGTTGGATACATAAACAAACCACATGCCAACCTCTTTCACACCTCTGCTGAGTTTGCCTATACTGTTTCACTTTATGCACTCTCCTGCTTGATGATCTTTTAAATAATGATATGAAGAAATGAGTGGAATGATGCAGTGATGATACAGAACCTGATGCATAAATATGCTTTTATTTTCATCTGATGGTTCCATGGGGATCCACACATTGGTTATGGCTGATCAGTGTACCCCAGGGAAATTGCATCCATGTTGACAACATAATAAATTCATCTTTGTTCCCATCATAAAATGACTATATAACAAACATTTGTTTTTGTGCCCAATGACACTAATCAAATTAAAATGCAACATCTGCAACTAAAATCATTTTTGGAAAGGCATAATTAATAGAGACTAATCAAACTGGTTGTTAGTGCTGGTGCCTGTACTAAACTAATTACAGTTTTTCATTGCTTAGTCACTTTCTTTCATATTTTATTTCTAATGTACAAGGTTAATATATGGCAGCCATTCCCAAAGACTGTGGGAGATTGTTTCTTTACCACTGAATATAATTTCAGATTTTACTTTTTTTTACTTAATACTTAATATTCATGTATATACTGTATGTTTACATAACATGTGCACAACTGAGCTTTGATTCATTTGTCTTGATATGGCTGGTTTACCTATTCAAAAATTATATTGGCTGTTCCTGAAATGACAGTAAAACAATTATTGTATGATGCACAAATGTGCTCTTGTCATTATTTTATTTATTTATTTATTTTTGTGAATTAGACTAGGATGAGTTTTAAAAAGTGGGTATCCATTTTTAAAATAGTTTGGTGAACACAACTGTTTAAACACTGTTAAGCCACAGTATAACTGGTTTTAATGTAATATGTTTGTACAAGTTGTCCTGTGGCATTTTGGCATTTTGTTGAAGTATTTCTCCTGTTTGTGCTCATATTTCTTCCAAATTAATTGCCCATAGCATTTACATGATTTTCCCATCTGACAACAATCAATGCTGAGCAACAGAAATCTTCATCTGCCAAATTATATTTATTTTCCTACGTATGTCTTTATAGACGTTAGCAGAGGCTCATAGCTTGTATTTGAATGCAATTATTAAAGTTTTGCTGTTATTCTGGAGGAACATAATAAAGCAAGACAAAGACAGGTGAACAAAGATAGAAGTCAAGACTGTCGTTGTTGGTTATGAAGTACGTATGAGTACACAAATATTACATCTTGCCACTGAAGCTGTGCCAATGTTGTTTTTTACGACATTCAGAGCAATAAATAGCAGCAAAAAAAACGAGAGAGAGAGAGATACAGACAGGGAGGGAGAAGGGAGGGAGGGAAGGAAGGAAGGAGGGGAGTAGAGGCGAGCAAGTACTTAGAGAGGAGACGCATCATCTGTGCAGTGGTGGAGGCAAATCACGCGGTTGCGGTCGGACACCGTGCGTTGCGCGCGCTGAATATACGCAGCATTTCCAGCATATTTGTTTGAGTGTGTAGCCTTGTGTTTGTGGCGTGACTCTGCCATGTGGATTTACAAGCTCATTTTCGGATTCTTTGTCATTTATTACTCTGGTAAGTTTGTCTCCTTTTTTCTTTCTCTCTCTATTTATAAGTGCTTGAATAGCTGCCTGCTTGTGCGCAACTGGGCAGGAGCTGGTGCCAGAACGCACCGGTTTGCGCTCCTGCCAGAGAACACATATAGTAGTGTGTGTGTATATATATATATATATATGGAACATATATTAGGCTATACATATATATTTGTAATAGTTTTAATATCTTGGGTCGTCAACTGTGATGTATTCTTTTGGCAAACTGAAATTAAAATTCCTAAAGTAATTTCTTGTTTTGTTTTTTTTTTTTTTGGAACAAACTGGTGCCAGAGAGCATTTCTTAAACATATGCTTTAAGGAAAAAAAAAGTCAGAGATTAAATCGATATTGTTGCCTTTACCCACAAACCTCCTCCACTCTACTGTGACTAAGACTCATGATTGTAGTCTATGATTCGAAAAAGTGGCAACATCTATGCATTTGTCTCACAAAATGTTCCAAAGTATAATCAGATGTGTGACTCAGTCATGCAGTTCTAGTCCTACACTGTGGCATTTCTTGGCTCGTTGCTTTCACTCACACCCAGGCACTGAAACAGCCAAGGAGGAACTGAACAAACATGATCTGATGCTCTGCGATTCTCATGTTGCTCATCATCAGCTCCCACCTGGTGTCTGATGTCTTCCTGTTGTTTGCATGATAATTCAGCTTCACATGCACATTTCCACATGGAGTTTTCCTTGACCAGTGATGAAAAGCTCTGAGATGGATTGAAGGTTAACACATGCCAGCAACTGAGTCCACTGGCCGCCACACAGCATGGACCTCCCTGTCTGTGTGTGTTTTCATAAATGACTGTGCATCTTATTAGGTCATCTAGCGTCAAAACAGTTAAAGAGGACTAATTTAGACAATATAATGCTGTTACCCTGTGTTCTCACTAACTGGACTCATTAGCAGATCACCCACAGTGACTCTCAGACCAAGGCTGTGTGATGATGATAATAATAATAATAATATTAACAGTCATAATAAATACATAACTATAAAATCAAATAATATTTTTGCTATTATTAAAGTACATCACATGCACTTTAACGCTGCTAACTTACTGATGTTGTGTTTTTATTCTGCCTTTATGGCATTATTATGCCTATCATCAATAAACTGTCAAGCAATACTATCAGACCTGGCTAAAAGAGTGTTTCTGTGCATACAGCAGCAGCACAGGAGCAGTCAGGGACAAATATCACATCAAATTGCATGGTTTTTTTTTGAGCAGCAGAATTAACTTCAGAAACTTCTTGTCTGCGCTTTACTCCAAGCTGTTTGCAGTTTTCTTGCTTTACAATGTTGCTGTTGCCTCCATCCATCTTGATGAAAAATAAAGCTCTTCCTGTGTGCAGCTGGGCAACACCACATATAAACACTGCTAAACTGAGAAACACAGTCATGTGGAGCTGACAGGCTTTAATCAGCATTGTGTGAACTCATCTGACAATAGTGTGAATGTAACAGATATTTGCTTGTATTTAAAAGTTGCACACTGCAGCTTTTCATTTATTTATGCAGCTTCACATTTATTTCATGAGGAAGTCATACTGACAGACACTATCATTTCAAGACAGGGTCATGTATGGAATTGGACAACCACATTAACGTCATGCATTTTATTCAATTGAAAATTGTTAACATAGAGACTATTCCAATTTTAATTGCAACAAATTGTAACTTACATCACAAAATAATCATAACAATAACAGCCGTTAAAATTCCATTTAAAAAAGTTCTCCAAATCATTCAACCATAGCACATGTTTTGATAAGAATAATGCTGATTTCATTTCTAATAATAATAATAATAATGAGAAGAATAGGGCTGGGTGATATAGTAAAATATAATATTCTTCAATATCAATGTAATGTCCAACACTTTGAGACACATCACATACAGTAATTGTTCTGAATGTTTTGTTCCAGATTTGTGAAATGGTTTTATGTTTACTAAGTGTTGCTTCTTTTTTTCCAAGGTTAAAATTAACAATTAACAAAATATATTTTACTAATTTAAAATAAGGAAATTTAAAATGAAGTGATACCATTTTTGGCCAAATTGCCCAGCTGTAGCTGTTACAAAGGTAACAGTGAGGACTATTGTCATGAATCCTTGTGGTGGCAGAGTAATTATCATAGTAGCTGTCTTTGGAATGGTCCCAGCCAGTCACAGCTCGTCTCCTGCATGCGGCCCTGAGCAATGCATACCTCTGGTTTTGCACCTTGTGTAGATAAGTGCTAGTTAAATGTATAAAGTGCAAATAAACAAATTTTAACTGGCAGGTTTTTTCACTTGTGTATCAGAGGGCAGACGAAATGCACTCCAGGACTATCAGAAAACCGACGGTATCCAATTGGTCATTGTGTCTCCTGATTCGTCCCTCTTGACCAAAAGCAGGAAGCTGAACATGACCAGGTGTGCCAAATCGTGCAGCCGCAACAAGAGACTCCCCTTCACCTGCAGGTAAGGCTGGGGTTATGTCATTTTATCTGCTTGAAATACCTCTCATGTAATGGTATTTACGGGGTGGCTCCACAAGTTGCTTTGTTATGGGTGTTGTTCATCTGGTTTGACAGACTTACAAAGTGTTTCGCATGTACTGCTAAAAGCTGCTATAATTGCTCCTGGATTCCTCTTTCGCCCCCAAGACGTAAAGTTAAAAACTGACCCATGTGTGCTTCACTCTTTCCCCCTTTTTTCTTTCTTCCCTCTGCCTCCTGTCTTTTTCCTCCTTATCCTCCAGAGCGTTCCTCTATGATCATAAAAACAGGAAATGCCGGTGGCTGTCATTTGACAGGAACTCACCAGGAACACAGATCCAACAGGACTTCAACTACCAACTCTATGAAAAGAAAGGTGCCCACTTCACTCTTTCTCCTTGTCTGTCTGTATCAGCTGCTATTGTCATTACAGGGTTTCACTCCTTTAGCAATACTGTATACATTTACATGTCACCTAAAATGTAATTATTGTGTTACAGACTATTATAATATGCCTAAACATGTTAGTCTGACTGAAATTATATTATGCAGTATTTTTTAAAGTCTCATCAACACACACAGATAATACATTGGGTCTCAAAATACTTATAAATACATATAATTACTGTATGTTCAACTGCATATTTGCAAAACAAACTCCAGTTTCTAAATTATATTGCAGACATTATACCTGCAACCAGACAACTGTAGGATGATACCAGCTGTCAGTCACACTGGTGTCATATACGTTGTGCTTTATTCTCTATTTTCCATGTTGTATTGAAGAGACCTGAAACCAGTAATTCAGATCATTAACTCCACAGGAAAATGTTTACAAGTGAGAAGTAGAAGCTCAATTTCCCATAGACTTTTTATTTTAACAGAGTTCTTTTGCAACCAGTGGAGTTGCCCCCTGGTGGCTAAATGCTACTTCCCTGTATCCATACAGACTAGGGTTGAACTGAACCCAAACGGCACTCAGCCAGTATTTCCCATTTCTATATGGCCACCCACTTTTTTTTAACATGGCAAACTATGGTGACACAAATCAATGTAAAAAGGTAAGTGTTTGGGAATCGCTGGTGTAGGCGCTTTGCCCATGTTCCATTTCCATTTCCTGCCCCTGGGCATTGACCATGGGAATAATAGAAGCCAGTACACAGGACAAGGAGACAACAGCAAGAAAAACATGAGAAATCCAGACCACTGAATTCTTGGACCGACAACAAGACTTAATTTATGTGCTGTCAGCATAAAGAAAGATGCAGTATCGCGCTCGACATGGTACCAACTATCCATGAGCTAAAGTTGTTTTGGTCTACCTGAAAATGCCTAATACTAAATACACTACTGGAGTTGGACACATCCTTCAGCACTGAGTCCCTGCCAGTTCTTGTTTACTGGGAGAAGGAGAGTTCTCCAGTTAAAATGTTGTTGTCAAGCCACAGCTGTGACCAGCCTTTACTGTGCATGGACTGCGTGTGATTTAAAGAGTAACTAAACCCCCTCTTCTACAGCTAACACTGCCCAATGCATGGTTTTGAAAAATGCCAAAGAAGTGGGCTGAGTGTGAGGGAGGGAGAGTGGGGAGCAGTGAGGGTGAGGGAGCATGGTCGGGGAGTGAAATATGACACATCGAGCTGCAGGTTTCAGAGGGGGGACAAGGAGTCTGGGACAACAAACCCTGTGCTAACCCTGTGCTAATCACCCTCTAATCACCCTCTAATCAATTAGAGGGTGATTAGATTAGATTAGATTAGAAAAGGGTTTGAAGTAGACAGTATCACCCTATAATATAAAATATACAAATGCAAAAACTTAAGTACTATAACAGTACTATATGTATTGATATTATGAATAATAAACAATGGAACAGGGATAAACAGCTATACATACAAGTGTTTATAAATGTCAAAGTATAAAAAGAAATTAATAAAATGATTTTGTACATGTTTACATATGTTTCACATCTAATTAATAAAATAATTATATACACACCTAATTAACTGTAGGCATGAGTGCCAAGGGCAAAAGAGTGGGACTGAAATGGCCGATGCTAAAATTTGAAGCAGAAGCTAGTGTTTGAACAGAGAGAAGCAGCAGATACACCGACTTTTTATCACGATGTAAAACATGTATGATTGCAATACTTTACACTCCACTGTGAAGATTTGGATCTGGATCAATAAATACATAAGGGTTAGAGGGTTTAGTTACACTTTAATAATTACATACATATGGCAATAAAATTTATTTATATTTTTGTCTATTTTCCTGAGAGTAGTTTAGCTTTGCAAAAGTCATTCGTCCTCAGAGGGGGGGGGGGGGACGAGCAAATGCAAGAGCCATTGTCATGTTTATTGTGTGGCTGCACATTATGCTTCATTTTCTGTCATTAAGCAGTGTTTGTATAAATGAAGGGAAACCCCCACCCTGCTTTACTCACAGGACTGACCACTGTGAACATGCAAGCTGTGCAAGCTTGATTCCACTTGATCCAAATGTTTTCCAGAAGATTAGGAAACCAGATTTGTCTTTTTGGCATTGTTGTGTCCATGTTAAAGCTCCCTGTTAGATCTGAACATCTTCCCTCTGTCTGTTTTTCTCATCACTGTGGCCACACTGGCTTTGTGTGTGTACACAACAGCGCTCTCAGGTTCACACCCACTCACTCTGTTCTCTACTGTCCTGTGTCTCTCCTCATCTTCGCTCTCCTTTGTCTCCCTTGCAGACTATGTCAGGGAGTGCATTGTGGGTACAGGTCAGAGCTACAGGGGTCGGAGGTCAGTGACTGTGAGTGGCATCCTGTGCCAGGCCTGGGCCTCTCCTATTCCTCACGAACACAAGTAAGATTACCCCACAACTTCAAACAAAAACTGGGACCTCTTATTCTGTTGGCCTGTTAGCGATGTACTGAGCAAGTAGCTGCAGGCTAGGCTCAATGGGTGTGTGACTGTGTGAGTTTGAAATATTACAGATTGATTAGGCTCCAGGGATCAGTCATTCATCAGAGGTGACCTCATTGTAATGCTTTGCAGAGTCACAGATCATTTCCTGCTCTGTCCCTACTGTTTTGTAAAGGCATGGGTGTCTGTGTGTGTGTTTTACTAGGATTAGGATCATATCAAACATGCAACCTTTGGCTAAGCTCTAGCTACACCCCCTAGTTTACAGTATTCCCCAGATTTTTTTTCATTTGGGAAGAAAACTAACAAATTAGGTAGAGTTCATCAAAAAAAGATGCAAATAAAGCATTGTTTTCTACAGGATTATGTAGCAAGTAACAAGGTAACTGCATCCATCCTTTAATCTACTTACAGTATACAAAAAATAAAGGATAGGAGGAGTGATGCCTACACCCTGCACATGTTGTAATATATGTGTATATATATATATATATATATATATATGTGTGTGTGTGTGTGTCTGTGTTTTAAATAACATGCATAAAAATAAGTTTTTATTTGATCATTCAGTTATTTATCTCTTAGAATAAGCTATAAAGTAATGGCAAATACTTATATGTATACCCAATACATATAAGTAATATAACCTAGTGCAATATAAAAATAAACTATACCAATTCTATACATCTATATATCTATATATCTTTAAAAAGTGTCATTAAACATATTTTGTGCTCTATTTAAGTTCAGGCTCCAAACAGATGAAACAGCAGACTGAGTTTTTTTTTTTTTTTAAATTAGCTCTCAAATTATACTTGTCTTTTTCAGTGTATTATTGTGACTTCATTAAGAATGCACATTTTATTTAACTAACGTTTTTCAAAGGCCTTCTCCATGTCGTAATGTGACTTAATGTTTGCAGACCCAAAAACAACAGCACTGAAAAAAAATTGCAGTACACTAAGGACAAATTTGATCACCTATTTATAATAATCTGAGAACCAGAAACACAACATACACATTGACTTTAAATTCACTGTTCATGCTTCCTCTTTCCTTTTTCACTCTTCTCCTCTCCTCAAAGGTATTAAATGACTTTTGCAAGGCTTTGTAGTGAGTTGTCATTTTACCAGAAGAATCAAAGAGGGCAGTGTTTGTTTGTGCCTCCAGTGAACCTGTGTTATCAGAGCATTGGTAATGTCTCTCATGGTCACGTAATTAAATCCAGGTGCTTTGAAACTCTGACACGCACAGAGAGTAGAGCAAATTACATTTTTATCAGTGAAAGGTTTCTTCTCTTTTTTGATTGCTCTGCAAAGGTCCCTGTCATTACTCACTACACTGAAAAACTCCACGTCAAAACGTTATCATCTCATCATCATGTGGGAAAACACAGACTGACTCAGAGATTACAACATATACAGTCCATCATCACTACTGCTGACCACAGCCATATGTTTGCCCGATGTAGAAGATGTGAGTCATTTGTCAGTGTAACACGATCTTCAGAACCTTTGTCATGAAAGATTACCATTGCTCCTACATATTAGTGTGTTTTCTCTGCTTAACAACATGCTGTCGTCAATGATTTGATCTTTCAGTGTTGTCATCCTTTACTTTTGCACTTCAAGACGTACATATTTTTAAGCCCCAAGGTTCTAAAAGCAGTATTCTCATATTAGTGAGGAAATCGTCATTTTTTTCAGGAAATTAAAAGGACAGCAGTAAGCAGTTTTAAATTAAAAGATACAAATACATCAATACCAATGTATCAGTCTAAGTGCACTATAATTGCCCTGTCTTTTACTAACTATAAATTTGTCTTTGCTTGACAATTACAAAATGTAAAACAACAAAATATTATCTGATCTTTTATGAAACATCTATTCGAAGCTGAGCAGTATAGTATGTATGTAACTTTTTTATGTTTATGATGTCATTCTGTCTCTATTTGTTCATTGTGAACATAAACAATGTAACATAGACGGTTTGCTGCGTCCTTCATCTGAAAACAGACTCTGTAAAGCATCAGAACTGACTGATGCTTTACAGAAACACTTGCAGCATGGGGTGGCCGGGGACAAGAACTATTGTATCCCATGAAACTGCTGAATTATCAGTTTTTTTGAGCAGTAGAATTAATCTGTAAAACTTTCCGTGGGTGCTTCTTAGTGTTTTTAGTCAGACTTCAAGCTGTTTACAGCCGTCTTGCTTTACTAGCGCAATACTGATGTTGCTTTCACCCGACTTTACTTCCAGTGTGCAGGCGGTGCGGAAATGACACCACCATACTGAGAAACAGAGAGTGTTTTGTGTAGGGAATAGACTTAATAAACTTTGTGTGAAGTCATTTGTAACGGACATTTCACATTTAAAACTTTTAAGTTTGAAACAAAGAATTGTATTGCATCAAACTGCATTGTATCGTATCACATCATTATCTCCAGGCTGAAAATCACAGCCCTATCAGTAAGTGATCGTGCAGATGCTTGTAGTTGCTGTCTGAAACATTTGCACTTGGTACAAATGTCTGTTTGTGTAACTTCAGTTCTGCTTCTGACAGATTCATGTCTAAGAGGTTCAGGAAGAAGGACCTCAGAGAAAACTACTGCCGCAACCCAGACAACTCCACTGTTGGACCGTGGTGTTTTACCACTGACCCTCAACCACACCTCAGACACCAGGAGTGTGGCATTCCTCAGTGTTCGCAGGGTAGGCGCTACACACCTACATACACACACACACACAAGCAAATACACACAAAATAATGTCTCTATATATCACAGCCGACATTCATCGTAAGATCACGCTCATTCCTCATTGCAAATTGCCTCCACCAATTCAGGCTTGATAGTCTGAAATGAGGCACAGCACCTTGGACTAAGCAATGCTGGTGCCAGCAGTGTTCTGCTCTACAGCTGTGTGTGTATGTGTGTGTGTGTGTGATAATGTATGTATTGTGGGGGGCACAGCTTTTCCTTCACCAAGGCCAGCTGCAGCCTTTTCCAGGTGTGTGGTTCAGTTTATGCTGTCCGCTCTCATTTCATCGGGTCCCCATTTTGTAAATGGTTTGAACCTGAAGGCATGTGTTGGAATGTAAAGGGATATTAATCCCGCTGTCGTATCCAATACATGAATTGTTAGCTGGTTTCTGTCCCTGCGGTGCAGACAGAAGGACACAGTCGAGTTTGTATGCATAAAACTTTTGATAATAATTGATGCGAGAGAGGCACAGTGTTATACTGTCAGACAGTGATGTTTTCCCAAATACGGGGATGATAATGACCTGTGTTATCTAATCTCAGAGAGGCCGCTTCCTCTGCACGTATGACACTGGATGAAGTTAATGAGGACATGGGCAGTGTTTCTGTTACAGCACGGCAGGAAGGGAATCCTTCTTGCTCCCCAGCTCACATATGGTGTCCCACTGGGGTTATCACAACTTGTATAACACGGATAATTACTTTTTTCTTTTCCTGATAGAAACTCTGCTTTTGTTCGCACAAAAACGACTGGAAGGGTTTCTCCACAAATTAGCTGCAACTAATAGGAAACATATACACAGACACAAAAGAACATGCCATGTGGAGACACACACACACTCACACACCAGTAATACTAAGAGTGCTCTGTCATGACAGCAGGGCACTCATAAACATCTGTTTTTAATCTGCATGCTCTCTGTTGTTTACACTAGCCAGTGTGTGGACTACACATACAACACACGGCGCTTTTTCTCCCTCAAAGAGAGCCTCTCCTTCATTAGTCCGACGTTTATTTTTTATTTCCATACATAAGGTGCATGTATATCATTTCTGAACTTCAGGGGAAAGTTGTTAAGTATTTATGAAGCGTTTTATTGCCAAATGTTGCGCAACTATTTTGGGGCATGACATAAAACATAATAAATTGGATGATCCACTTTGTGCAAATGCATTGTTTTGTCAGCCTGTGACTACACTACTGGAACTGTTGTGATTTATTTTTATTCTGTGCTCCAAGTGTTTTTCGTAGTGAAAATAAAACCCCCTAGAGATGATTGTGTTACTGTAAACTGTTTATGTATTTGTGTGTGTTTGTTGCTACACAGTGGAGTGTATGAACTGTAATGGGGAAGACTATAGAGGACCAATGGACCACACAGAGAGTGGGAAGGAATGCCAACGCTGGGATCTGGATGAACCTCACAAACACCTGTACCACCCCAAGAGGTGTGACTCACTCACTCACACACGCACACGCATACTCTCTCACACACATGCACCAGCAACACTCTCAACTGTGCCTGCTCAATCACACTAAAGCCCACACACGGATGTTATAATGGCAAAAAGCTACGAGAATACTAATACCTTCACACAACATATTCGTGGAGTTGTGGCCCACTTTCTCTGGAGATGAAGTGATTTGGAGTTGCACCATGTGCCTTTCACTAAATGATTGCCATCAGTGTGTATTTGTGTGTTTTTTCAGCAGTGCATTGCCAGGAAAACTCCTCATTCTTACTTAATTGGCCCAAATTCCTTTAAGCTCTTAGTCGATTATAAAACAGACCCATGTCCTGCCATGATATAAATATAAACCTATTTCAGGGAAGCCATATGTTTTCATCTGTATTGGTATCCCTTACATGTTATGTGGGTGTGTGTGTTGGCTGTGTGAATCTTTGTCAAGTGAGTGTTCCAGCTTGTCGGATGGCAGGTGGTCTGGATTAGCGGGGACTCGTTAACACGTCCTTAATCATCCCAGTGTTTGTGTAAACGGGCTGCATTGCCTGGAGGCTCAAGGCCTGGAGGGATGTGGGACTTTCAGGGATGATTTACTGCAGAACACCTGCAGCAAAGCAGCTAATTTTCTCACTTAGCTGTGAACAGATCTGGATATATAGGAGTCCTTGAAATTATTTTAGTTAATAAATTGATTTAGTTTGTTATCCAGCTCTTGGTCCAGTCCAAAACGCTTGCCTTGACTACTACAACACCCTTTGGGGGAGATGGGGACTTGAGCCACTTGAGTACAGTATTTTAATATAGGTGTAGTCAGGGCATTGGTTATTCTGTTTGGTGCTTTAGTATGCATCAACAGGAAGTGAGGCAGTCTTACGAGCTGCTTAGGATAATCAGTGCTCAGCTAATACGGTCATTCTTGTTTTATTCCAGGTGAGTATCAAAGTGCACAACTCTCATATATGTCTGTACAGTCAGTTAGTAACAAAGACAAACATCATTTATCTTGTGATACAGAACACTAACACCAAACATTGCAAAGTACAGTTACAGTACATCAAATCAGTTACAGTACATCAAAATAGTTGTCAGTGCATGTTTCTGCATATTGCATTGCAGGAGACTTTTTAAAGTGAACATACAACTTATTAATTGTAATACTGTACTGTATGGATGACAGTACTGTAATGTAATGCTTTGAATTCAGATAAATTATTAATGCAGCATTAGGGACAAAGCAGATGGGCTCATTTCAACCAGACTTAATACTTGACTGGGACTTGTAAAAAATGACTTGGGAACATCTCTACCACTTCAAGTCATTGATCCTCGCATACAACTGACTGAACTCTACTATTCAGATATGTGACCACTGTGTTCCTCCATCTCACTCTGCCCTTCCTGAAAACAAGACAATCTCAGTCCAGATTGTTCTCAATGTGGTTCCCCAGTGGAGGAACAAGCTCCCTAATTCTATCAGAGCAGCAGTCTCTATCCTCAAGAAACTCTTGATTGGAGAAAACTCACCAGCTCAAGGGGAGAACATTAAAGCTCCTCACAGAAAGGCCCTAAGGCAAACTGGGATTCGAACTGGTGACCTTCTTGCTGTGAGGTAACTCTGGCCCCTCTTAACCGCACCTACTTGCTAACTCTAACTTGTCTTGAGTACACTCTCCTCCAGCAGTTCCTTCTTGAACTTTCCTAGCATTCATTATTTTTTTCCCTCCTGATGATCTCTCACTGTGCCACACTAATGAATGTCTCTGCTTGCATTGTAGTTCTTACTGAATGTTTTCCATTAACTTCCTATTACACTGTAACCTTTATATGTTGATTGCTTATAATTTGCATTGGATAAAAGCATCTGCCAAATGACTGAAAGTAAAGGTAATGTAAGCATAAGTAATGCTTCGGTTATGAACAATAGCTAATTGTCTCATTTATGCATGCTTGGTTCTCTTTATGTGGGCTTTAAGAGTGATGTTGCAATTATTTTTGGACCACACTTGCCCACGTGTCAGTTGTGGTCAACCTAAAGTAAATGCCCGTTTCTGCAGTGGTGAGCATGGACCCTTAGCCGGCAAATGCGAGCAACTTTGCATTTTGTGACCAGAATGTATCACAACACTTCCTAGTCCAGTTGGTGGTGCTCGTTCTTTGATTCAAAAGAGAAACAGTGCTTGCCTAAAGCTTAGACATGGAGGTCCATCAGGACCCTCACATACACAATATACAAGCCATGGCTAAAAAAAAAGGCTAAAAGGACATACAAATGAGGGCTGTTATGACCTGGCTCAAGGTCATGACAGTAAAGGAGGTTAACGTAGACTTTGGTGTATGTAAAAAAGCAATTTATTTTACATTAAGTGATGATATCATCTGTAAAAGCAGTGGTGAATGTGGGCGTATGGGTGAGTGACATGTGAGAGATGAGAGATGCCTGGAAAACACTGGACCCAAGTATCTCCAACCATCGATAACCTGCTGCACAGAAAGAAGAAAACAGTCAATAAGCTGTATGCAAACAAACACCAAATACAGACCAAGGGACCATCACAGGGCCTGGTGAAAAACTGAAAAAGGGGATGGGAGATTGATTCTGCATGCTAGTGTGTACAAATGAATGACATCTGGCGTTGAGACTGCAGAGCACAACAAACTCCAGGACTCCTCAGCTCAACCCTTCCAATCCCAGAGCACATCAGGGATATGCATCAGGTTTACGGAGCTTCTTTACAAAGATTCTTCTTTGTTTGAATTTAGTTTGTGTTAGAAAATGAGAAATGTGCCTGTACAGGCTGCTTGTAAAATGATGGTAAAATGTGGCGGCCGCTGTGAAAGAAATTAAGACCCTTACAGATACAAGGACCAATTACATGTAAAAGGCCTGTTCTAAGGCTAAGAAAAGCTATTTTTTTATTTTTTAATTATTATATGCTTAGCAGTAGTACATACATTGTCAATTAACCCTCATAACTATTACATAATGAACTTTTAACTTTAAGTTGAGTGATGAGTTGAAGCAAAGCACAGGTGTAGATCAATTTAACACTACAATGGAAGCTTTTCTTTTTTTTTTCTTTTTTTTTTTGACATATATATACTGAAATTGTATTTATATTCCATTTTTTTATAAGGTACCCTGACAAAGGCCTGGATGATAACTACTGCAGGAATCCAGATGGACGCCACAGACCCTGGTGCTTTACCACAGACCCAAACACACCCTGGGAGTACTGCAGCATCAAAGTTTGTGGTGAGTTTGTTTTCCCGTGTGTAGTTGTATGCGTTAGCGTTTGTCATGCATGCAATGTGGTCGCCTCTACATGTCAGTATGAGGGCGTGGGTGTGTTTGTGTTTGGTCAAAGAAGTGAGATTGACTGCACCAGAACTTACAACTTCCTGAACCTTTCATTTGACCACTCCTGTCCCTCTGATTGGCTGATTCTACCAAATATAGACACACACAAAGTCCCCCTCCTAGGTTTGGCTCTCTGTTATGTCTTGTCTAATTGCCAGAATGTTTATTTTTCCCCTGCACCACTGACCTGCTGTTTGTTGTTCTATGCCAGCTCTTACGTGTGTTGGTCAACGACACTGGGCTCAGTTACTGCAGCATATTGGATTCCTGTTACACACAGAGACACTACAGGAGTTCCATACAAACACTACAAGGCGATTGCTTTCATTTCAACCTCACACATGTGGTATGAGCATGTATGATTGATGTCCGACTGTGTGTTCACGACAAACTTGATAAAAGTCTGCCATATGACCAAATTACATACAAATTCAATGTAAAGATGTTCGTCACCTAAATCGGTCCTTAAGAACATACAGTCAAATAAGCCAGCGCTGTTGTTGCTGGGCTCAGCTTCTTTCTTCTCTTTGAGTGGTCTGTTTGCCTGCTGGAATCATCAGTGGTGCTGGCACTGAGGTTAATCGATGGCACCGCTCCATGTCGAGCCAGTGAGTCACTGTCCCACCCCCACTCTACGATTATTCCCCCCTCTCTCTCTCTTAGATATGGGACTTTATTGGGAATACGCTATGTTTATGACCCAGCTAGCTTTAATCAAAACAAGGCAGGGAGAACAGAGCAAGACAATGAGAGACAAACTGTTCTTTTTTGAGATACTGTAAGCCTAAAAATTTCTAGTGTTGAAGATCTGCAGCCTTACAACGTTACATACTGTACTGTATGATATCATGATTGACACTCAGGTGAACAGACTCATATGACCTTGGTTTAGCACAATTTCTGCAAAGACAAGTGGATCAGATAAGAATCTAGCCTCACTTGTTTTCCATAGTAACCTCATCATCCTGTCGGTCTTCTAAACACAGAAAGGGAGTTAGTCAGTGGAAAGCAGGTGGCCAAGACATTTAGGCTGTTCAGCGCTCGTTCATCACGTCAAAGGCAGTGTCACACTGAATCTGTCCTCACTATTCATTATTCTTTATCATTGGTTGTACACGTACAACGGCAACATCATCATTATAAACGCATAGAGGAAAGAATTTGCAATTCTCGTGTTGACGCTGTGGGACATGTGTGTACACACATGTGCGCGCAACACACACGGGATGTTTTATTTTCTGTCTATTTGATTTAGCTGTCTGAGCTAAGTGTTACAGTCCAAACAGTTTGGTGCTGACAGTTTAGAGATGAAATCCCACAACCCGTGGGACGATTAATTGAATTAGTTGAAACTAGAAATTGCAGACAAATGGGAAAAATGTGGTGTGATCCATTCATGCTGTTTTATAATCTACAGTCTGGTTCATGAAAGTTTCAGCACAATCCCACTGTACATCTAGCTCTGTTCGGACGCTTAACAAATTCACTTAACTCTATCAGTCATTGCTTTCCACATAACCCATCTACAATTTCAGTCACATTTGTTGTTATGAATCTCTCAGCTGTCAATTCAATTCTCAGGATAACTCAGAAATTATATTTATTGCCATATATAGTGTTCCATATATAGTATTCCTATATTTATTTACAGTTATGTAAGGCTTGTTATTAAGTGTGAAAACTGTAAAATGTATTTATTATTATTATTTTTTTCTGCCGGTTTAAGCTTTATTGTATAATACCAGGGATGTAGTATAACAAAATCTCAAAATCTCACAATATGATTATACCATAGTAACAAGTCCACAGTATTTTGCCGTTCCTAGAGAATGGGACGGACCCACAGATGGATCGCAGGAGTGTTGTGTTTGTTTTTTGGGTGCCCAAATAAATTTGCATTTTCTCAACTTATTTTTAAAAAAAAAATTGTGTATATGTTTTAAATATCATGAATACAATGAAGTTGTGATTCATCTCTTGGAAACTACTAATGTACCAGTTCGAAATTACAAGAGGTGTTCCAGCTATGTCTGTAAAATTGTTGCTACATTATGTAAAAATTTGGGTCATAAAAGAAGTGATTCCCCGTATTTAAAGTTTGGAAAACACTGCTGTATTTATTTATTGCAGAAATGTGAAAGTAATGTAGCTGTGAGCAGCTGGTGTGTGGGGAGTGAGATTCACTCGTGTCTGTTTGTAGAAAGCTGGTAAACGTGATTTATTAAAGTCCATGTTGAGAGTTTTTACTGTGGCTCTAGTGTGTTCACTAACTCTCTGGATTCTTCTTGGTCCACTGCAGAAAATGACTGGAGGTCTTTTGCTATATATTCACAGATACATCCTGTACTGTTTTGGAGAAGTTGGTTTGAAAGCACTTTTTTGGCCTTGCTGGGATATTTATTTCCTTGCATCTTTGAAAATATGTTCGCAGTGACAATGTGCCACTGACAACATGACAGCAGTCATGGCAGTCTGCCGTTTTTGTTCATCACCTTTTCTTCTTTCTTATTTCTTGACCTAAGGAAATTATAATGCTTTTACATATCAGATTTAAAAGC
The DNA here is from genome assembly GCA_016785285.1 of Brachirus orientalis. Classification (NCBI taxonomy): domain Eukaryota; kingdom Metazoa; phylum Chordata; class Actinopteri; order Pleuronectiformes; family Soleidae; genus Brachirus; species Brachirus orientalis. The sequence goes on along the minus strand of JAFBJR010000112.1, from coordinate 1,982,455 downwards.
AGCTGAAGCATCCAGGATTTCTATTTCCCACAGTGATGCTCTTTCTTGAGCCACCACTATTATCTGCATCTGCCGTTTTTGTCGTAATAGATCTGTAGTGGGGACATAGGGCCTTTCACCTTATGTCAGCTAGGATTAGGCACCAAACCCCCCCACAACCCTCGTGTGGAGGATAAAGCAGTAGAAGATGACTGAATGAGATCAGTAGTGACAGGGAGCAGAATGCAAAGGAGGATGTATACTTTTCACTTCCCTACTCCAGCTTAAATTCAACTGCATTTTTTGCCTTTAATCCATATCAATTGATAAGTCAGTGGCCCGAGACACATTTGTTCTTAAAATATCATTAAAATCAACACAATTTATGTGCTTTCAAAGTAGAAAAGTGACTTGTTATACTACTTTTATTTACAGCTCTACTGAATTATGGGGATGTTTCACATGCATACCTCTGCCCAACATCTTTGTAAGTTTGACACATGCTTCTGTGGGGTTTATCACAGATTAATAACAAGTTATGCCGACCTGCTCTGGCCACCCATAGGCTCATAGGTCACTTGTATGTTTCTATTTTTAATGCAATAATTGGTCTGCTCCTGATTTACATTTGTGTTTTTTTTTTTTATGCAGACGTGTACAGTTAAATACTCTCTGTGTCCTCAGTCTTTTGTTTTCTATTTGAAATGCCCTTACAAAAAAAACAGGGCTTCTTTATATTCTCCATGTGTGGCATGGGATGCAGCCGCAGAAGGACTTGAAGAGTGTTGAGTTAATTTTAGTAAAGTGTTTTATTAAACTCAGAATGACAGAACTGGAGGCAAGTTGTCCAAAATGTCACATGGTTTTAGTCTGAACTGGTCATTAAGTTGAATTCCTGTCTATGTCTCTCTCTTGAAATAGAGGTTCTTAAGCTCTTTGCACATCAACTACAATGTGAATGAGATATGAGATTTATTTCAATGCCCCATGCAATTCAAGCACAATGCAATTAAGCAAATAAATCACTTCACAGTTAGAAATAGGTTAAGTCATCACTTATTTTACTGAATAAAAAGGCAATAATAATAAAAAGGCATAACTGAGTACTACCAACACCGTGGAAGAGGAGCTTGTGGTTAGGAGCTTCAACTAAACCATATCATGGCTCACTCAAATAGTCTCACTCAATGTCCAGTGCTTTACCTTCCACATGTGGGTCGCGGGGCTGCTGGAGCCAGTTCTGACACAGACAAAAGGTGGTGTACACCCCTGGAGAGTTCACTGTGTTTAGAACTGTGGGAAGAACATGCAAACTCCACAAACAAAGGCCCTCAGTTGATTAAATTAAAACTGAATAATGAAATTGTGATTTATTACTTGCACTGTTTACATATTAACCAACCAAAAAAAAAACAACAACAACTATTTCTGTGTATGTTTTGCTCTTCCACAGAAACACCAACCAAAAGTAATGTGGTTGAAACTACTGAATGCTACCAGGGCAGAGGGGAGGGTTATAGAGGGACAGTGGACATGACGCCCACAGGACTCACCTGCCAACGCTGGGACTCTCAGTATCCCCACAACCACACATTCTTCCCTCGAGCCTACCCCTGCAAGTGAGTCAGCCACCCTTTCACTCACCTACCTCAATTCACTTACTGTATATCTTTGAGTAAATCCACAACTTTCTCTCTGTGATTTCCAGGGACTTGAGAGAAAACTACTGTCGCAATCCAGATGGCCAAGAATCCCCCTGGTGCTTCACTATGGACCCAAGAGTCCCCATAATGTTCTGTACCAACATCCCTCAGTGCGGTGCCCAAACCAAGACTGTCAGTGGTGAGGAATTCAACAGCTTTATCTTTCACTCAAAACAGCAGGGGGGAGGCTGATTTCTCCCTACACACAAACTGAGAAATACTGAGCTTTTTCGTATATTGCGCTCTGAGTGGTTCACACGAGACAACTCCACCACACACATATTGTTTTGTGAGCATGTTTTATTCCATCCCTGTGGAAAACTGTAGCCCTCTAGGACTGTGGGAAGCACCGACCACCAACCCTCACATAAACGAACTCTGACAGGAGCTCAGGATTAGTCAGGTCTCACTGGACAGTGAAAGATTCAGTGCAAGAATCAGAACTGGGTGGGATTCTTTCCACGGTGGGAAGAGATTTGAATGTAGAAGATGCAGATCCATGGCTGAATACGCGGGTGCTAATTTCCCGAGAGAGTTTATGACTACTTCTTTGAGATTGTCTGGCCTAGCAGTGGGATTACAAAGTCTCCCTGATGGTTGTTTTGTGGTCTACCCCAGGGGGTTGAATACATTCCCATATCAGAGGAGTGACAGCCAGCATCGGAACCTCATTTATGACCCATGTTTTTCTAAGATATATTTGTGGATGACTTCTTTATTTTCCCAGCTCAAGATCCAATACCAACTTTGATAGCAAAGAAACTAAGCAGCATTTTAAAGGAGATATGTGTAAAATACAGTATGAACATCAGCAGCCTGTGTTTAACGATTAATGCAATCCTAATTCAAAACAATGTAGCTAAAGTTTCCGAAACATAGCTATAAGGAGCTGTGCTTATACCAGCTTTTACACTGTGTTCATGCACATAGACATACAGGAGGATACCTGTCTCACTGCCAGCTAACCTTAAGTTAAGCCCCCTTATGAGAAAAATATTCATACAAGCATGTTATGTTTTGTCTTGTTTTAAACAACAGATTCTGCGTGTGTCCAAAACAAATTTCTTTCAAGCCAATAAAGTCCATCTTATCATATTTTTAATCTCTGATGACACATCATTATCATTTTAAAGTATATTTTAAAAACTTACAGTAGTAGGATACACTGCAAAGATTGATTTCTGGTAAATTCATTTTATTCGATAAAAATATCAAACTCACTGTAAACTTTAAGTAGCAGTAACAAGCTAAAACACTGGTTGTGTGCTTTGTGTGTTCACTACTGCTGTGTGTATTAGGTGTGTGTTTAATACAGAAGTGAAATTCACTATCACAGATTGGTGTATGTGCTGTTCCATGAAATCCATTTATAAAGTCAGCTTAATGAAATCACGAACGACTCAACTTAAATAAATGTTTGACATGACATAATTTCTTTGCTTGTAAAAAGTACAACTTTGTTAAATTTTGGCCCATTTCGTGTAGTTTGTGGCCAGTTTTTCCTAATTTTAAGCCACATTACAGTCTGAAAGTGGTTGCAGATTTATAAGCAAGTTTGAAGTATTCCATCCAAGAAAAAATTGCGTACCCCATTGGCAGATTCTTTTTCCAAAAACAAGAAAATGAATTAAATTTAAGAATATTTGGCTCACTTCTGTAAGTTCGGTTTTTTACAGTTTATGGTGCCTTTTGATTATTACTGATGAGCTCTTTTTGTGGGAGTAAAATATTATTGCATTGTTGCAGGTTTTTAGAAGCTTAGCAATCTTGAGTGCATTTCTAGGGTACATGTTTTTCTTCAAAGCTATTGTTAAATACCTGGACTATGTGTATATAATAACATCATGTACTTTAATATTCTGTTCTTGTCCAAATTCAGAGTGCTATGAAGGCTTTGGGGAGAACTACCAAGGAGAGCAGTCCAGGACTCGGTCAAAGCTCGCTTGTGCTCCCTGGACAGACCACAGCAACAGGTTGGCCCACTGGATCCCTGCGATTTTATAACTTAATGACTTTAACAAACTAGGTACAAAACAGACCTGCACAGTCAATAAACTGCAGACAAGAGCACATGCCTAAAATATAAATCAATATGTAGCACAGGTCATGTTCACCAACCAGAGTCTAACAAATGAAGTTTTTTAAGAACTCAATGAGATCAAATCTAATAATTTTATAAAGAGCAGAATAGCATGCAAGTTTTCAAAAGGTAGAAAGTGCCTATATGTCCAGATTACTAGTCACAAATCCGATTCCAATCCCAATTAATTACAGATCAGATTTGAAGTTTTTCATTCATATTTACAACTGTCTTGCATCTGATCTCTCAAATGGCACATGTGCACACACTGATGTTGTTTGTTTTAATTGTAACTTATGGGTTTTTAACAATGATCGTACAAAATCTGCTTCCACAGATCCTGTGTATAAACCTTGAAGGCCCAGTCTGCCCTCTTCAATTCAAACATTTTAATTTAAGGATTTAAGGGTTGTGCATATAGTCTACCATTAAAACAAACACAATTTCTAACATTATTAAGTAAATTAAATACAGATAGCTACAAATTCAATGAAATTCTATAAATTATATAAGTGCATGGGCAAATTTCAGGAAAAACAGATAGGAAGCTATATAAATTCAATCATATTAAATCACCCCAGGTCCTTTTTAAAATCATTCAAATTCAAATTGTACAATATTTTTTGATGCGGCCTGTCTGAAATAATGAATTAATCAATCTTTCAAATAACTGATATATTTATACTTGCCTCAGCAACACCAACAGCAAAACAAATGTCATTTGTGAGTCCACTCTATAATTACATCAGAAGAAAGGCAAGAAATGGAGGCTGTTAGCTGAAATGTAAAGGGTGAGATTTAGCTCGAGAGGATGACATGCTCCTCCATTGTTGTTTGGCTTTGCCTCGCTTTGGGTGCAGGACAGATATACGTCAATGCTCAGCATATATACAGGCAAAAATTGTTGTATGGCCAGATATCAGATATACCATGTATCTGATTTCAGGAGCACCCACTGAAATGACATAAATTTGAATTAAAAACCAAAAGTCCAAATCTAAGTTCAAAAAAGTAGGATATAAGTAATTTAGTTGATTTCCTTGCACAGTTATGTCAAGCTGTGTTTGTAGTGAATTATGCCATTTCACTGGACTATACTAGGTGGCATTGTCCCCATTCGCCTAGTTAGTATTAGGCAGTTTCTGGTTGACCGATTATGTAACAACCCAAACATATTTAGCTTGCAGCTAGTTGTTAGAGTGTCAAGCGCAATTCTGTGTCCCTGCATTAACTTTCATTAGTCAAAAAAATCCACCAATCTAGACTTGTACATCTTTTTATTGCTGTATCCTTCTTCTTCTATGTACCAGCCTTTTCTACTACTTTTTGGGTCAGTGCCCGAAGACACAAATTATGGAATATGTGCCAATCTGGTGTATTAGGGCAATTTGGCTCCAGTTGAGCATATACTTGCTGTTGTAATCTGGCTTCTAGTCACAGTATCTGAGTGTCAAACTTTGAGAAATACTATTTAATACATTCATTAGGACTAACATGTTTACATGTATTTTTTACATTTATTGTGGTAAAACTCAATACTATACTGCTTGAGTCATTAGCTCTAGGTGATAAAAGCCTGTCTGTTACATCCTAACTGAGTGGGCTAATGCATTTATGCTTCCCAGAACCATGTGTGTGAACCTGATATGTGGTTGTTAGTGTTAGGAGGTGACCTATTATTGGCCTCTATAGGTAGGCCCTTAGTATTGTTAGCAGATCAGGTTGGGCCTCATGTTTCTCAGAGAAGAAAACAGCTGCTGCGGGTGCCGTGCGCAGCCTCTCCAGCATCTCCTAATGGCTCCAGGAGTGTTTCCCTGAAGATGACCTAACTCAGCAGGAATGACTCCCTGATGATGACTCTGCTGGAGGATATACACTTCACTCCTTACCTTTGACCGCAAATCCCTCCTTTGTCGGAACACCTCAAAGCCAATCAGCTCCATTGCTTGGCTCCTGCCATGGGTCAAAACTCTGGCTCAGTGAGTCTGAGACTAGCTGCTAAAAATACAACTCCCATAAACACAGATTTGAATTGCTGGATTGCTTTGATTTGGTACCCAGCATTCCCTCTTTTTTATTTCACCTTATCAGTCCAGGAATTTTAGTGTGGGAAAGAATTCTGTTTGTGGTTTTAAAACTCTTTTGAGAATACCCGCATGTGTGGGATATGTCTACAAGAGCATGTATTAGGTATGTGAGTGTAGGTGGGTGCATACTGTCTCAGTGAGTAATTCTTTTGCAGAGGCTACACAGCTGCGATGTCTGACTCCCCAGATCCAATCTGGCTAACTTTGTTTGACTTTAACGAAAAGTTGTAAATCACCATTAAAGTCTTTTCACTTTCATCAACAGCTGATGTCACATTTTCAGCAAAATGGCACCCAAATGCTTAGATAAAACAACCAACTGGACAAACTGGGGAGCAAAAGTCTCATTTCCATTTCACCTTTTGCCCTGAACACTTATATGCTGTGTTCCATTTACATGGGAACTGGGAAGTTGGAGCTGGGAGTGATGTCTCATTCATGTGTAAGCGTATTGTGTCCCGCTTCTTGTTGCCCACATCAACCAGAGGGTGGGTCATGAGATATTCCCCAGATTAATCCAAATTCTTGCGATGCCTTTATTCCGCAGGCACTGGTTGGCATGTTGTGCAGCTATGCTAACGTCACCAAAGCTTGTTCTTTGCTGTATGTATAAAATGGACCACTCGTATTCCCAGCCGTCGAAAACATCTATTGTTCTGACATGTCTCCACTTTGCTGCAGACAAGCATTTAACTATAACTACGCGTGAGCTTCTTCTCCTTTAGGGATTCACCACAGTGTCCTCCTACATTCGCTTACAGTACATGACACGCTCTTCAAGGGGTGTCCCAATTCGTAGGGGCTGATTTAAACCACTACCCCTTATTAACTCAGACATGCGATTACACCAGCAGGCAGGAATGATTGGAAACAGGTGAAACTCATCAGGGTGGTGCAGACAATCACAGTGAAGGGAAAAAAAAACAGGACAAACACAGGAAGTAAACATGGACAATGTATCAGAGTCCGAATCAGAAAAGCTTGTGAAATTATCTTTCATGTGGCCTAAAACAAGTGAACCACCGTATAGTTAAGTGGCATAGTGCACGAATGAATGCTTTTTAATTAGTTAAGATATGTTTATTTAAGGTATTAAAGATTTTCATTCTCCATACATATATATATATATATATATATATATGGCTGCTACCTGACACCATTGTGGCTGCTACTTTTACTTATGATTATTATTAGAACATTTAAAAATGCAGACCCTATTTTTTTCTGTTTTTATATTTTCTGTAGATAAAAAATTTCTATAAATGTGTTTAAATATTAACTAATATATTTGATATAGTCTCCATTTTTACACTTGTTTTTTGCTGGAATCATTCACTGCTGTTCTTGTACAGTCTAGAATGTGACTAAGAAATCTTCCTGAATCTTGAATCTTATGGCAGTGATAATAAAGTAATTACATAGAATATTTTTTTAGCTAAAGAGACTTTATCGCAGTGGCCTGATATCAGGACTGGAAAGACTGGGGTCTCAAACTGCTTAGGTTTGGCATATTGATACTTGACTTTGCCTTTTGCCTTTTATTTTTCTTGCTTGGGGAACAATTTTAGAGATTACTAAAGACGTGCAATATAAAACATTAAAGTGAGAGAAGGCACAAGAAAAACAGTGAAAACCAGGGACAAAGACCTTAAAGGCCCAAAATGCATGAAAACAACAAAAAGAGCAACAGACACTACAACGAAAAGGCCAAACTAAACTGTTCGAGGTCATGACAGCTGAATTATTACAAGTTTAAAAACAAATCTTATCTTTTGAGAATTGTCAACTGAATGTTAACAAAAGGTTTTTATTGGGCTCTTTCTTGTGTTTGTCTAGTGGTGAAAGGGGCATGCTGATGCCTGGCCTGGAGGGAAGCTACTGCAGAAACCCTGATAAAGACAAACATGGCCCTTGGTGCTATACCAACAACTCTGCCATACCCTGGGACTACTGCACTGTCAAACCATGTAAGAGTGAGTACGTGTGTGTGCAAGCAGACACACACACACACGCATACACACCCACCCACCCACCCACCATAAGAAGAGGAGGCAATCTTTGAGACTGTGTGAAATTGAAAATTTGTCATATTTTGGGGATCTGAGGACAGAGCCAGCTGAGATATGCTTGCACCTTCTGGTTGTCTGTCTCACTTACACACACACACTCACTTCATTTGCAGTGTGTACATCTGTCTACACAACAGCAGGTCAGTGTGTGTCAGAAGACATTCACAACTCATCAGGAAGACAGGGGAGGGGGATGTGTCTAACCATTTCCACATGAAGCTGAAGGCACTGTGTCTTTGTTTGTTTTGCATGGAAGTGTATTGCATTCACCTTAAACAAGTGAACTGATTGAATCCATTTTCCTGAAGAAAAGAACATTTCAGCTGTGTGTTTCAGAATTATCAAGATTTCTTCTTTTAAAGAAGTTAATTCATGGCTGATCTTTTCCTACAAATATGAATCATTTAATATTATTTTAAAAATTCATCTAGTATTGTAGTGACTAATCAGTCCAATTTTTGCCACTCTGCTGAGTGCGGGCAAAGACCAGTTTTAATCCACTTCAATGGATGACCTCCAGGCATAAATGATCAGAATGGCTGCTACAACTATTTTCACACCAATGATGCAGCTTGTTTTAGCCCATTTTTCCACAGTATCTAGCATTCCTGCATTAAAATATCTGAAGACGACAACACAAATATTCAGTCGTGTAGTAAGTTTGTGAGCCATGCAAGATTTTCCTTGAACCCACACTTCTTCCCAATTATCCCACTTAGTCCTTATTACTGTCTTAGTTATGGGCCGTTTGCACAGCGGCAATTTTGACGTGTTTTAGTAGGAAAAACATGGCTGTTACTGATCACATGAACAACAGCTCTGTTCATTTCAGGAGCTCGGCCATCATGAATTGGATGATTTACACCTGTGATTTTTGCTACTGTGAACTGGTCAGATGGCCGCTGTGCAAAACGGCCCATTGTTTTATATGAAAATTCCCAGCTGCAGAAATTACACAGTGCATTCAAACACAGTTACATCTGAAATGTCATTTACATATTAAGATTCAAAAAAAAAACTATGCATCCCGTGTTTGACAAAATACCAGGGTTGTTGAGGCTGTATAGCTGCATGACACCATGAACTGTACAGTACGCCCCAGTGTGAGGTTGCCTCTTATCTTGTGTCACTTAATACTCACTTGTGTGTGTCTGCAGGTGATGCTTCACAGAACAACATTCCACTGGGTGAGTCTTTCTCTCTCTCTTCCTCTCTCCCTCTCCGTCTGATGTGTTTGGCTCAGTTGCTGCTCATCTGTTTTTGATTGTATCCAAAGTGGTTGTGTTTTTAGAACCTGCAGCTATTTTGGTACATATTGTAGGACATTATCCTGTCACAGCGACATCTGTTTCTGTGTTTTCATGTGTGTGTTTGTGTGTAGTCTATTTGACGTGCTCACTTTGCAAAATGACAGAGTGACTGATCCACAAATTTTGTTACACTCAGTTTAAATGACACTCGTACATATTCTGCAAGCATGTCCGATAATTAACTAAACTAATGGCCTCATCTATTGCTGTTTTATATATAATGATGATTATGGCAGATCATGCGATGGTTTTAAGTGTCTCTTCTGCTGTAATTGTAGATAGAAAGTCTGCATATTCTGATTATATGTATATTTTAAATGAATACATGTCACATGACATAAAGTATTGCCTTTTCAGTGTGTATCTGTGTGTTCATGCTTTCAGGTGAGCTGTCCTCTGTGGGCTGTTTTGTCCACAAAAGTCCCAGGATAGTGGGAGGAGGACCAGTGAGCATATCAGAAGGCAGCTGGATGGTCAGCATACAGAAAGGGTAAAGCAGAGCTTTTAATATTTTACACATCTTCCACCACTGAAGAAAAGGCTTTTCCACTGTGTTCAGTTTCACCCTTTATGAGATCGAGGTCCGCATGATATTATGCATGGTGCATGATATTTTGATCTGTTGCTATGTCATATTTAGGGATAGAGGAGCCATAAATTTGTGGTATGACATGACTTACAAGCCTGATAAACTGATAGAGTGGTAGCTTCTTCTTCTTCTTCTCCTTTTGACTTTTCCCGTTAGGGGTTGCAACAGCAGAACACCTGCCTCCATCTTGTCCTATCCCTAGTGTCCTCCTCTGTTCCACCAACTGTCCTCATGTCCTTCACAACATCCATGAACTTTCTCCTCTTCTTTTTTTTCTCCTGCCCGGCAGCTCCATCTTCAGCTTGGGCTGTCCCTTATATATGCACATTTCTAATCCCGTCCATCCTGGTCATTCTCAACAAAAATCTCAGCATCACATGTTCCTTTGTTAATCAGGATCTATTGAGTTCACCTGTGTTCTCTCACAGCTGAGGGTAATCAGCCTGGCTCTGAAGTTAGAAATGCAGGTTGAAGATTCCCTGTGCAGTTGGGTTTTTGGCTCCACAGTGTTAGCATCTACAGTTGGTGTTTTGTTTTTCCTGTCTTTTTTTGGTCATTTATTGTTTCCAGTGACTCCTGATTCAGTTGTAGATTTCAGCCCAGTTATTTCTGATTCTGACAGAGTTAGTGGAACATTTTGCCACACCATCTCCTTTAAAAAAAAAAAAAAAACAGTTTATTGTTTTTTTTTTTTTTTCGGGTTACATCCATCTGCCAAATATAATACCAAAAGAGATTTGTCACATTTAAACCATTGTCAAATGAGTTCATATAGTCCTGATAAAACCAATCAGGACTCTCATGTGTTTCTTTCTGTCTCGTCCAGTAATATTGCACTAGTGAAGAAAAAATTTTCAGTGGTTTTTACAGAATAAACCCTTCTGGTACCTACCCACCCCTGCACTGCAGCTGTATACATACAAGTGCTCCCTTCGTCAAGTCTGGCAGTAGATCATTTCTGTTTTACTATTCTTTGAGCACCCTATTTACCCAGCTGTCAGATTTTACAACCTTGCCACTTTATTATTGGTCTTTCTTTATTATTTTTGGTGATAAGTGGGGGCGTGCTTTATTGTGTTACAGCTGTCTAATCATTGTTTCTCTCTTTTGTCCGCTTTTTCAGCTTGTTTCCTTAGTTTTTGTACTCTTGATGTGATTTTTTTTGGAATCGTTTGTGTCACTTTGTCTCATTAAGCTGTATACATGCTTTATCTGGATTAAATTGTGATTTGTGGCCTTTATTTTGTGGTAATTCAACTGCATATCGATTGGGTCACAGCTTAGATGTAAGTTGGCAACTCCAGTCGTGCTGTGGTTGTTTCAGTCTACTTTGTTTTATGTACATTACTGTTTTTTGTATCTATTGAGGAAAAAAAATTAGTTGTGGGATAAAGTCACTCCACAGATCAGTGGATCTTAGAGTGTTGGATGAGACCGTCCAGTTGATTGGCCAGTGTCTGTGGCTGAAGACCACTATGTAGTCCACAAACAGTGCATTATGTTCTCTTCACTTGCTAAAATAGCAGACATCTTTTGGTGACAATTATAGGATGGTTCGTATAGTAATTTTATTTTACAGTGTTCAGGGCTGTACTCTAGAATGTAAGATAAAATAATTTTGTTTAGTGACCATTTAAGGCAGTATTATATTAATGTGCAGCTTGTCGGAAATGTATGAGGACTACACGTCCTAGGCACTGGACAGGACAGCTTTAAAAAAAAAAAAAGAAATGTGGAGGACCACAAGGGGTCCATTTTGCATTGCGATAGTAGCTGTTCACTTTTGTGTGCTGATGTGGCAGCAACATGTGTGAAAAACATTAAAGCAACTGCAGAAATTCCGGAATAGTTTAAATAGCCTTGATGTCATAAATATAAGAACCCTCAGTAGTTTCCAAGAGAAACACATTAGGCTTGCAGCACAGCAGCCACTTTGACAGGTAACATTAGCAAAAGCACAGGTAATGATGTCCATTTAGCTCACTCTAGGGTTTGTCAGGTAAAATATAATATATATTCAACTGTCCCCACAGCAAAATTTTTGGGGGCACAAGTGTTACAGCAGCTGCAGAACAATACACTGCATGACATGATATAATTCACAGGTACACAGGTACACAGAAATTAAATCAATAGTGCACCTTCTCTAAAACACATAGTGTATATAATACATTAAAATATAGGCAAGGTCTGACATTAAAACCTAAAAAAAACCACATACACATAGGTTTCCATGACTTGCATCGACTTACATTTGTTTCCTGGAGACTTACTCTAACCTTAACCATAATTACTAGTGCCCTAACCCTAACCCTGACCCCGACCTTCATCTAACCCTAACCTCAGCCTAACTGTAAAACATGTCTTCACTTTAAAATGTAGTAATTTACATTATGGGGACTTAATTTTTGTCCTCATAAGGAAGACCAGTCCCCATAATGACTATGTAAACATATTTTGGTCCCCACAACATAAGGAATACAAGGTACACACACACATACAGTAAACCGTGCAAAATGAAATGAAGAGTAAAGTACCATATAAGCACAAAGTCTCCGTCGGGAGCCCAGCAGCACCACAGAAGATGATGATGAAGTCGAAGCATGTGGACACACTGTCATACTGTCCTAAAACTACATGAAATGAACAGAGCATGAGATCATTAATGTGACCAGCGACATCAAAATGGCTGCCATGCGAAGGGCCTTTTCACCAAATAAGTGAAATAAACTGGAAGGCAGTTGTTTTTAAGAGGAGGCAGTGCAGTTTCTGCAGCTACGTGCCACTGCAGAACTGCACTGTATGAAACATTCCCCTTCCTGTAATAAAGAGGTGAAATTACTGTCTACACATTAAATGCATATAGAATCAACAACTTAAAAGATAAATAACAGAGCTTAATTGTCCAGATGGAACAAGAAAAAAATCACCATAAAATAAATACATGTACATTAAGAAAAATAAATTACTAGTGACCTCACTATATAATGACTAAAGTTGGGTGGTCACTTATTATATACATGGGGTGAAAAAGAACCCCAAAAACTCTGAAGAAGTGCCATTCTGAGAAGACAAATAGATGGTCTTTACAGTAAGAACAAATAGATGGTCTTTACTATTTGTTGTATTCTTCTGTTGGCATCAACTGTCCTGCTGTTTTCACAAGTCATGTCAGCTTGTTTCTGTTAACCGATGACTTGCGCTTTTTACCAGAGATATTAAAACAAGGACGCTCTCTATCAAACTAACGAACACTTTTTTTTTTTTTTTTTTTTTTTATACCCCCAAGATGTCAAGAGTGACTCCAAACCACTTTACTTTCCAATTTTAATTCACACAGTTTTTAGTATCTTTGAATGTCTAATTTGCTTTCTGTGCTCTTCCCAGGTCAGTACACTGGTGTGGAGGTTCACTAATACGAGAGGGATGGGTCCTGACTGACAGCCAGTGCTTCTCTTCATGGTAATGATAAAAAAGTCGTCTTCTGCTTGAAACTTTGAACCGCCTGTGCATTGTTTCTCTTAAAACTATCAATTTAATAAAGGACCTGTATATTGCATCAATATTAGCTGGATCTTTTCAGTTGCTCCCATGTTCCCTGATCAGCAATAAATGTGGAATAATTTGAAAAGTATTAACTCTGTGTCGTCTGCCTCTCCAGCATTCCGGACCTCAGAGAGTATCGCGTGTGGCTCGGTGTCTCTGATATTCGAGAGGGAGCTCTCGACTGGTCCAACAGACAGGAAGTCAGCATCGCTCACGTGATATGTGGCCCCGAGGGCTCGAGTTTAGCCCTCATAAGGCTGTCTAAGTGAGTGCCTGGAAAAATCATCGCAAAGATACCATATATTCATATATATGTGATGTAGATTATTCTTGATCATATTCTTTCTTCTATTACTATGTCCAGGCCGGCACTTCCTGCAGACAATGTCCATACGATTCAGCTGCCTCTGGCTGGTTGCTCCATCCCAGAAGGAACTATATGTAAAATGTATGGATGGGGCGAAACCAAAGGTACTAATATTTTATATTATATTCACTGCAGCTGTATGTATATACATACATACATACATACATGCAGTACTGTCCTACTCTTGGGGGTTTGCAATATATTACATTTTTCCTGCAGCAGTCCTGATTTAGCTTCTGTATTATTCTGTTTCTTAAAATGATATAAAAGATTGTCTCATAATCTTATCCTTATACATCAGGCCATAAATTTTGTATGAGTATTTCCTTGCTGGGTGTCTTGATGTACAGACAGGTGCATGGAAGATGGATATTTTTTTCAGGTGAAATGTGCACTGGTGTCTGTTTTTGGTGTCTGCATTAGATATACACCGTATATTACATATCACTGCATTAGATTTAAACATCAGAATGAAAGATCCCGTGACTGCCAAAAATGTAGAAGATTTGCAGAACAGTGACAGTTTTTTCATAACTCATTATGCAACAGTACAGATAATCCACATTAAAAATCACAGTAAAATCTCTGTGTGTGTATATATATATATATATATACATATATATATATATATATATATATATATATATATATATATATATATGCATATTGTTGCTAAATAAATGCAATTTGTTAGCTGACAGTAAGAAGCTTCAACAGATAATGATTATTTTTAAATTTGTTGGCTCCACCATCACAAATAGTTCCGCATCTGGACGGACTTGACTGTTGCTTAGCAACACAAACAATAGACATATTCCTGCACACTAGGAGCGGGTCATGGTCCACTCCTTTTAAATCACGTGTGTTTCCATTAATTGTGAAACCACAGAAAAAACTGTTTCTGATGAGTTGCTTTGGTTTGTGCTTGATCTGACAGTTTGCTTCATTGTTTCCTGCTCTCAGTGGACAGTTGTCTGGTTTTTTGGAAGCTTTCAGTCCTCCAAGTTGAAACAAGTTTTTCTTGTGACCGGTGACTTCTTGCCATGACTTCTTGAATGTTAACCACTGTACAACTGTTTGGCCACGGCCTCAAATGTTTATGTTTATGGGAAAATGGGAAATCTATCGCTGGGATATTTAACCATCATATTTAACCATGCTTCATTAGTGCTATCTCTTCACTCATGGAATGCCTCTCTTTTCCAATCAGTTTACTTGGTCTGAATTACCTATGTATGTATAATAAAATGCAATTTTAAATTCTTTCAGGCACTGGCCATGATGACGTGCTGAAGGCAGTCAACCTGCCCATTGTGTCTAATGAGAAGTGCAGACAAATGCACAGAGGGAACTTCCACATCACCAATACCAAGATATGTGCCGGCGGGAGGAGGAATGAGGGAGTGTGTGAGGTAAACAGTCACTTGTTCACATATCAGCACCTGAAATTTTCTACATTTAGGTCCAGAACTCTTTCTGGATCTGTATCCAGTTTTGCCCACTTTAAGAAAGAGGGATTTCTTGAAAATTTGATGATGTACATCAGTGGTAGATTCTTACCAAAATTTTATAAACATAAAGATTGATGCCACAAACTGTAGACAGGAAGTTGCTAACAGAAGGTCAAACTTCTACGCTGATGAAAACATTATCCTGGTCGAGGTTATAACAGTGAGAGACAGTACAAGTCCACAGTGATTATAGCACATAGATACATTTGTTTGAGATTTAAGGTTTAATTAATGAGACTTTGTGACACTTTTGGAATCTGTTATTCAAGCATAAACTTATACACAAAGATATACACAGAACAGAATTAGGATTTTGAATAAGATTGTGAATGCAATTTGTTAAGTGATTAATTTTGTTGTATTGTAACACGTGAGCAGCGTAGAGTGAAATTTGTAGAAATAAAAGAAATCTGTGTCACTATATTGGCTTATGTATAGTTTACAACAATGATGCACTGCAAAACCAGCCCAACCAGAAACAAGCCACATATTCATACATTTATTTGAATTATCTCATTCTAAGAAAAATTAACTCTGGCAAGGTTGAAGCAAATTTAGCTTAGTTAGAATTCTTGACACCAGCTTGTAAATCTGCAGCCACGTCCACATTGTAATGTACCCAAAACAGTTAAAAAAAAAAAAAAAAAAAAAACTACACACAGCTGGCCAAAATTAAAGACAGTTGTTTTTTATCACAAGCAAAGAAATTCTGTCACGTAAGAAAAGTTTTAAAGTGAGTCTTTGGTCTTGATTAAACCAACTTTAAATGTCACATAGAATGGTATCTTTGAACCAAAAATCAAGATTACTGATGTCTACTTAGATTAATTAAATAATATTTATGATAAAAAACCTCATAGTCTCTTCAGATGAAGCCAATTTATTGCTGCTCTCTGCCAGCCTCTGAATAGGCACTCTGTTTCTGAGAACCCAGAACCCCCAGAACACAGTGTCTCTTGCGATTGGCCAGCTACCAGCGGACTGCAGTTTGAGTGCCTGCATGGTTTAATTTACCCTAGTGTGGAAAATACAAAATAACGAGGTTATGGAACATGTAAAATAAACAACTTTAGTATTAGTTGTTCCCTATTCAAAAGTAATACACACCATCAGTCAGTAATTAGCATAGGAACAGTCATGCTAGCCCCGAGCTGAGAGACACTCACAGACATGGCAAATAAAAACATGGTTCCACACAGCTCATGCAGCGGTTCGCTTGTAAACAGTGCCACATGGAGACAAACAGAAAAGTCGTATACACACGCTGCCTTTCAAATGCGGTTGTAATTAGCCATTGTTAGCTATTGCTATATGCGACAAGAAGCAGTCAAGCTCACTTCATTTGGAAATACTTACATTGCCTTCAGGAAATCCATTACAGATTGTTGGAGCTGCGCCCTACTTGAGATGAAGTTTTGAGCTGAGTCCCGCTTTGTTTTGCCCAAAGTTTGTATAACTATTCACTTCAAGGTGACTGCTACAAACAAACAGCATTTCAGGAAGCTTAGCAGGGATATTACTATCAAAAATGAAAGATATCCACTCTGCTCTTTGTTCCTCATTAGAAGGGAGTCTATGAAGCGCCTGGTGGTGTTTTTGACAACCAGCAACAGAGCAACAATGAACTGAACCTTTCTTCTGAGACACGTTGCTCTCAACAGATACAATAGTTGTAATGGCGGAAGTGATTCAGCTTCTTCTTCTTCAGGTTCAATGTTCATGCCCATGACCGGGAGTAGCTGTTGGGGGAGGGTTTGTTGCACGGCAAATGTGCTAGTTACGTGACTAAACTCGACTTTTCAAAACCGCTTGCTCAAGCACAGGTAAACAGAGAAGCCCTTGTTTCTCAGAAGTGGCTGAAGTGTTTATTGTGACACTTTAGTGATGTTTAGATATGGGAAGGACTCGGGGACACACCAAAAAACATCAGAAATTTGATTTTCCAGTGAATGTCCTCTTTAAGAAATTATACCTTTAGTGTGTCTTACACACACACCAACACATGAATGTGAATTTTGGTAAGAAATCAATGATCAGAAAACTCTTTTCCTAATTTTGTGCTAGGGTGCAGATATTATCCATAAAACTATGTCCTTTTTTCCAAAAAATGTGATCAAAATCCACACTAGAGTCCCTGTGGTGCATTCAGCCCTTGTTGCTAAACAAGAACAAGATTGTTTTAACCCTTTGGTTTAAGTGTGAATTTATGAAGATATTAGTGCCTTGGCTTCATATAGCACTAAAGCCCATTTTGATCTAAATCTCAAGCAAATGTTCTTTGAATCCTCAGGCTTAGTCTTCAGTCTGTTTATAAATAGAGCAGCTGGAGAGTGTTGCACTGAATTTCATCAGCTATTAAAGCCGTAGTTTTGTGGTTTCTGTGTTTGGCAGAGAGCTGTCTATGTCCACAAAATAGTGGTGTCACTGAGCACTTGCTTTCATTTAACCCTGTCGAAAAATATATACAGTGATGGCAGCCATTTTGGAACCACTGAGGTGGAAAATGTGCGCTGTCTGTCTCTTTTGCAGAGGGATTACGGCGGCCCCCTCGTGTGTCAGGATGGTGAGATCAGGGTCATTGTTGGAGTGAGCGTCCACGGCAGAAGCTGTGCTCGGGCCAACCAGCCTGGCATCTTTATCAATGTGCCCTTCTACACGCAGTGGATCTACAAGGTCTTCAGATATTACCCCAACCCTGAGAATGTTTAACTGTTGTCATAAAAAAGAGAATAGAAACAGAATTGGGGGCAAAACCCAGTGGTGCACTCAGGACGGTTTATCATCCAATTAGAAACTGATCAAAGGATTAATGCATGCAAGTGGATGTTTTGTAGCTAACCACATGTGACTTCAGATTTTAGAAGTGGTGAATTTAAAAAAATGGGACCCAAACATATGGTTTTCATGCATTTTTTTTTCACAATTTCTAAACCATTTTCTTTCAAATTCACCCGAGTGGTATGTGTGCATGTGGATATACTCCTTGATTCCTGGCATTACTTGAAATGTTTTAACACCAAAGTGCAGTGTGGTTCAGCAGCTCCCTCTTTTGAGTACATCAATGGGCCACTTTTAGAAAACCATCCAATGGTAGAGCAACGTGAAGGGCACTCCCAGCAAGCTCCATGCATCTGTAAGGGGCTTAGATAAAGTGGCTCTTACTGTACATAGTATTTTAATGAGTGTATTTGTGACACTCTAAAGGTGATTTGGGTCTTATAGATCTATGACGAGAGGAATAATGAATGTTGTCAGGCCGGGAAATGATGTACAGCCTGTTATCTGTATTTCAGCCTCCATATTGTCAGATGTATGATACAGTATAAACTCAATTTTCAGTATTGTAGTGTTATCAATATACCACTGACTGTATATTTGAGGATGCATCCAGTGTAGATAAAGGAATGTAAGGCTAGTCAGCCTATATACCAATAAAGGTGAAAATGTAACATTCTTGTGTACACACAAACTCTTTCAATACGTTTGCGTGTTTGTATTCCTTAGTTGTGTATGTGTGTGTGTGTGTACCTGGTATTCCTTATCTTGTGGGGACCTAAATCTGATTACACAGTCACAGTATGGGGACTTGTCTTCCTTATGGGGACAAAAGTCAGGTCCCCATATTCAGGTCCCCATAATGTAAATTACTACATTTTAAGGTGAAGACATGTTTTAAAGTTAGACTGAGGTTAGTGTTGTGTGTGTGTGTGTGTGTGTGTGTGTGTGTGCGTGTGTGTGTGTGTGTGTGTGCTTGTTTGAGCCAAAGCTGAGTGAATTACTAATCCCCACACACGCATTCAGGCCTTGGCAGTCCTCCAACTTCAATCCACTCTGGATATTAGCATCACACAAAGTCTGTCACTTTAAAGTTTGCCGTGGAAAAGAAGGGGAGGCTTATTGTGACTGCGTTGTCTAATGGATGCTCCGCCGAGACGACAGAAAGGGCCCTGAATCAAATTAACACGCCTCTTTTTACCAGTGTAAATATGGAGATCACGCCGTGTTATAACCACGTTATATCTGTGTAAGAATGAGTTTGTGCACTGAAGGAAGCTGCGAGCTGCTATATTACAAAGGCTGTACAGTGTCGGTGTCCTCTGTTTGTACGTTCACTTTTACAATACAGTGCACATCATTTTAAACAACTATGCTAAATGTATTTGAAATGCATTGTGTCTGTCACTATATTAAATGTCAGTTTTTCAAAATTGTTTTGTGTCACATTTTAAATGCTACATTTGACTGTTGTGAAAACTAATGTGTTAATGTGTTATTTATCCCCTTTGCTGTATAACTGAGTCAAGGATGTTGTGCTTCCTCACCAGAAGATGGCACCACAGCAGCATAATGACTGTAAGGATGCCTCTGTTAATCTGACTAATACCTCCCTCTTCCACATGTACACACACACATTTCCTCATACAGTGTCAATTGTTGAGAGATAGATAGGGCTACTGCCTTGTGTGAGTGTGTGTGCATTATTGCAGCTTAAAGAAGCGCATGAGAGCAGGGGCTGAGACCTGGATGTTAAATGCTGAATCCATCGATGGTGTAGTAAGGAAGCTATAGCGCCTGCAGAAAATACATGAGGAATGCATGTGCGCTGACACAACACACACATAAACACAGTCATACTGTATATAAAATATACAGAGAGAGAGAGAAACAGAGGACATACACAAAAATAAAGAGAGATGCAGCTAAGGATTTGCATTATATTCCAAGAGCCTAACTAAAACCTTGTCCTGAACCTTAACCAGTTCATCACAAATTAGATTCTGCCTCATTAGGACCAGGTTTTGCTCTCCATGAGGACTATTGGTCCTGGCTTGGTCAGTGTTTATGCCAGAAAAGGTCCTAAAGAGATGACAAATACAAGAACACACACACTTACATGGTGAGTGGTAGCTGTTCATCCTGGCTCAGTGCACTGTGGGATTTATAGCATACATGAGTCTAATGATCCAGACTGTGGCCTGTGTCAGGGCTGTTCATGCTGGTGGGAAAGCACTGTGTGTGTGTGTATGTATGTGTGTGTGCCTGGTATTCCTTATCTTGTGGGGGCCTAAATCTGTTTACACCAGGGGTGTCAACTCATTTAAGTTCAGGGGCCACATAGGGTGCAATTTGATCTCAAGTAGGCAGGGCCATTAAAATGATAGCATAATTACCTAATTTGTTTTACCCTGAATGAGGAATCTTTATACAAAATATATTATGAGCAACCTGAAATTTGAAAAATACATGCAATTTCAACAATGTTATGCCTAATTTTACCATTCACACATGAGCATTATACAACCTACAGATCACAATAGATCTACAAAGGCACAAAGGATTTAGTCAGAGGTATCTGGAACTGAAAAATATAGTATTTCACTGTACACTTTTCACAAATTCATCCTGCAGGCTGGATTGGACCCTCTGAAGGGCTGGTTGTAGCCCGTGTGCCACAATTTTAACACCCCTGGTCCCCATAATGTAAATTACTACATTTTAAGGTTAAGGTTAGAGTAAGTATCCAGGAAATAAATGTCCTCTGAAGTCATAGAAACCAGTGTGTTTGTGTGTGTGACTCTTTTGTAATTCATCCTAACAACTCAATTATTATTATTATTATTTTGGGAAAACTCCTTTTAGATGGATCATACTATTTTCAAACTAGGTCTAAAATTGAAGCAATATGCCCAAGCTATTATACAAACATTAAATAATAATAATATTTACACATATCACTCACTCATCCTCTACATATATAAGACAATTAGAAGATGAAACAGAAATTAGTAAACTCTATCATATACTCAGCGATGAGGAACCACATTAAAATACTAATAAAGCAACAAAATAAATAAATAAATAACCAAACAAAGAGAACAGGAAAACATAGATTAACCATTTGATAGATAAATGAAGGATTTGAGTCACAAAGTATATGGTAAAATCATAAATAAATTATAACATGACAGCAGATAAAATAATTAATTAGATTGTGAGTAGGTCATATTCAGTTTTAAGCAGAGTGAAGGGTAGAAGAAATGTTTTCTTAAAGATTCAGATAATTTGAAAAGGGAATCAGGCTTGGTCAATAGCCAGACTGAAGAAGTTTTGTTTTGGCTGATAAAATGTTTTTATATTCTTTGCTGCTATCAGTAAGGTTGTTCCATAGATAGGGACCATAATCAGTTCATGAACTAAGGACTCACTGTGGGTTTTTGTTGTGATTTAAGAATAATTAAGAGCCAGCTTACTCTAAAATAACAAAGTAATATTAAGAAAATTCTTTTGCACTATTGCACTAATCATTCATTTTCTACTTTTTGATCCTCTGCATGAGGGTTGGAGGAGGGCTGGAGCCAATCACGGATGACTTATGGCAAAGGACTTATGGCACACCCTGGACAGTCATCGTTCCATTGGAGGACAATCACAGACACACATCACACATCCACTGGGAGAACATGCAAACTCAACACATATAGGTCCTTGGTTGAACCGAGATATAACCGGTGATCTTCTTGCTGTTCGGCAACAAAGCTAACCACTTTACCTCCATGTGGTGTTGCACTGTGACAAATTAATAGAGTGTATTTTCAGAACAGACTTTTTTTCTTTTCAGATACTTTCCTTGTATCCGTCTCTAATGCTCTGTGTGTGTGTGTGTGAGTGTGCGATGGGCTGCAGGTGTGCATGGTTGATTGAATGATGTGTGTGAGTGTTTCGGTGGATCATGGGAGCTGATTGGTCCTGCATTATAAGATGCCAGATTCACTCAGCTGCAGTCAACTCTCCTAAAACCACTCTCACCCACACAGCCAGCAGACATCTCACAAAAATTTTAAATTTTTTTTAAATGTTGTAATTGCAGTTCTGGGTGGATTCTTAAGGTTTGGTGTAGAGGGAGTCTGTTTTTCTTTATACATTATACTATTTATTTATTTTTTATTTATTTATTTTTTTTACAAAGATAATGGAGAGGCTCCATCTCAGAAACACAACACTGGGTTAATGTTCATTCTCCACAGAGGATTGTCCCACGTCCCTCCCATTCTTGAAAAGACGATATCTCAGGAGTGCCTCGAGGGAAATTCTTCATGTGTGGCACAAACATTCATTTGGACGCAAGGATAGATTTTGAGGACGAACGCCAAGGTCGCCACATACAACCTGTCAATGTGTTACCAAAGCACCAAGAGATAATTTGGCTGAAATATTTACCTAGGCTTATGTCAAGGTTAAATTATGTTTTGGTATTTGAACATTGAATGGTTGGAAATTACATCTAAAAATGTCATAGACTGAAATAGCAGAGGCATATAGCCACTGGGTGGTAATTATAGTCCTTAACATGTACCTATAGCTTATATCTCAGGGGAATAACATATTAGTGATGTATAAAATGAGAAAAAAAATCATGCATTCATTGCAAAATCTATTGCCTTGGTTTACTACCATTCACTCTACATTGAAGAACTCACATATGCTTAGCACAACTGCAACACACTCCCCTGAGACTTCCTACTATCTATTAACTTGAACATACTCAATTCTTTCAGCTTTCAGAGTATTCAAGTCTGTCTTCTCACCAGTCCAACAAAAGTATGTGCCCAAATTCCACCACCTTTTTGTTGCTGCTGTCTTATTCTTGCACCGGTAGATTGGAACATTCTATGGACTAAATAAAGGGACACATCCAAGATGAATTACATTCAGTTGCATTACATGGGTGTATTAGTCTGGTTTGGAGAAATTTGAATCATTGCCCGTGTTTCCATGTATTTTAAAACTCAGGCAAAAATAATATATTTATTCTAAGAACATACAAAAAGCGTAATTTGTGGGATAATGTTCTCTTTTTTTTGCCTATAAAGAAAATTAACTTGGCAAACAAGTGTTGCAATTAAAAGAACAAATATCCAACATTGTCTTAAGAGGTAATTACAGCTTACTTTAAGCTTTCATTACTAGTAACAAGCTAAATCAATGGTTGCATGTGGTTTGTGTTAAATACAAAAGTAAAATTCAGTCACAGATTGGTGGGTGTGCAAATATAAAATATTCTAAGGTATACATTTTTGACGTCAGCTTAATGAAGTCAAGCAAGTACTCATTAAAATTAAACTTTATTTACATGATAGAATGTTTTCCCTCATCTTAGGCATTACAGTCTAAAGGTGGCTGCAGATTTAGAAGCTTTAGAAGAATCCAAAATTTGCTCAGCCCATTGGCAGATTATTTTACTTAAAACAAGAAAAATCAATGTAAGGGAATTTAGCTTATTTCTAACAGGGCTCTTTTTGCAGTGTAATTGATCCATTTTGCATGGAATTAGTTGAAATTCTCAGAAATTATTGAGCCATTGGAATTAAACAATTTTAATACAGTAGCAGGACCCAGTCAATGCAGGCCAAAATGTAAATAAAAATGGTAGAATCTCAATTCCTCTGATTTCTACTGTGTGGACTATTTACATATAGATTGTTTAAGTGAAAGAAAAGACAGAGTGGGATAGAAAGTGGTTGAAAGAGTGAGAGGGAAAATGAGAGAGACTGATTATTCCAGGCAAAGGCTTTTATAAGCCACAGGACTCCCATTACAGATCACTGAGATTCGGTCTAAGTTAAGAATATCTTCTATAATTTAATTGGCTTGTCTTTGTAATGTCATTAAACCTCTTTCAGGTACTTAATCTCCTCCCTGTGGACTCTTCAATTTTAGAACCATTGTGTGTAAATTTATAAGTGTCATGTGTAGGGTTACAAACGTCAAGGCAGATGTTATAGTGTGAGTAAGATAATACAGACCCTTTTCGGGAAGTGTGTTCATTTTTTCCTGCAACTTGACACCAATCCATCCCTACTTTTAACATCAATTTGATTCTCATTTATCAGAACAACGTGAGTGGGAAAGTTCATACCTTATTGTAGACTTTTTTCAAGGTAACATTAGTGATATTGATCAAAAACTTTTACATAGTTGTTTAGTAGTGGGTCATGAGGGATTCAACATAAAAAAGGTGTTCCAATTCAAGCATCCTGAGGGGACAAAGGTGGAGCACTGCCACATCCCACAGCCAGTAATTCATCACCACATGGTGGTGTAATGGCAAGTGCTATTGCCTTACAGCAAAAAGTCCAGGGTTTGCTACCTGGTCTATTTTGCATGTTCTCTCTGTGTGATTTACTGTGGATACTACAGTTTACTCCCACAACCCAAAAACATGCAGAGGATAACTGGACACTGACCATACAGTAGGTCTGAATGTGAGAGTGTATAGTTGTTCAACTTTGAATTAATGATTACTCTTGGTAACGTCTGCAGTCATCGACTGTAGAACATCTCTGCATCATTGGCTGACAGTTTATCAGAAATAGCTGAGTCGGCTCACTGAAAATAAGATAAAGATCATGCATATAGTTGACTGTCTCTTTGTGCAGCAACCATTTTTACATGGAACAGTGTAGGAAAAATGAACAGAAGTCAATAATTAAATGATTTCTAATTAGCTTCCTCAGTGAAAGAGTTCACTGACTTACATGAAATGAAATGAGCCATTAGTAATGTGATGACAATCACCTGCAGTGAGAATTTTTACCTGTTTATTTTATACCCTATTTGTCTGTCCTTTGTTTTTTTTTGCCTCCCTAGTCTTCACACACCTGCTCACCATTAGCAATGGCAATCAAGAACCCAGATTAAGAAGCCTGCTCCTGCTGCCAGTCTGGGCCAGATTGTTGTATCTTATAAGGTAGTCTAAGAACATCTCCAGGTCACATTAACCAATATGCAAGCACTTTATATTAAATTCTTCCTGAATAAATACACACTGTAGAAGCCTGAAAAGTAGCCTGACAGCTTCACTGAGATAAAAAACTAAAATCATTAAAGACATTTGAAATCACTTTACCTGTGACTGTCTACTTTTGGGTTTTGCCTTAATCCTGACGTGACAACAGCTGTGTCTGAACCTCTCACAGTTTGGATTGTTTCAAATCTGTCATCTTTCATCTGAGACTCATAGAATAGACACCTCTACATTTCAACTTCCACTCAACATTTTGAAACCTTGATATTTGTGATTTGGCCAGTGCCATGATAACGATTTGCAACAAAGAATTAATCAACCGTAACCAAGCTCTTATTGGATGATAGTAGCTGTCAGTCACACTGGTGTCCACTCATATGTGCTGTGCTTTATCAACTGTGTGTCTCAAAATTGGAATGTAATATACTAAATTGACATCGTAGTCTATTGAAAAAAAGGCGTGAAACTAGAATTGAGACCATTAAGTCATTGAGAAAATGTTTACTGGCATAAATCATGTGAGTTTTAGGCTCATTTTGCCAGTGACTTCAAATTAAGTTCCCTTTTGGCCAGTGGACGCTGTTGGCTATACAATGTATTCTTACTTACGAGCTGTCCTCAGTTGCCAAACTTGAAGACAGTCCACATCCTTCAGAATTGCACAATTCTTATACAAACTTATTTGCTCCTTTTTTGTCCTGCTCATTTCTAACTGTATTTTTTATGACCAGTAATGTATTGTTTGTATAACACACAATTATAGTCACATAAGTGACAAATGATAGATGGGAAACGACAATGTAGAACAATTCTTAGTTTCATTCTTCCCTCCTCCCTTGTCCTCATCTCCCCTCTGCCCCCTACAATCCAACAAGTCACATGAGTTAAGCCCTTCTAAAAAATAAATAAATAAACACATAGTGTTCATGTGCTTTATAAATGAAAAAGCACATGAACGCTGTGAAACACATGAAACTACTCATTTGCCCATAGCTTTACACTGATATTCAAGTGGAGATTAAATCTGTATTCATACAGAAGCCAGTTACAAGTACATATATTTAATCCAGATATTATGATTTTGGTAGCATATCTGATTAAAAAAGGAAGGACTGCAAAAGGCAGCATTTTTAACAATGCACACAGTGTTGACGGTGTGGACCTCAGATAATTTAGTCTCCCAAAATCCTTGCCCATGGTTCAATCTGCGCCTTTTTGTGACACCTCAAGGTCTAGATCGATGGTTGTGTTAAATCAGTCACCCTGTCAGAGGCTGTGTTGATATTTAATCATTAGTTATTCAATGTGGAGCCCAGGAGCGGCACGGCAGACTTAGAGACAGACTGCCACGCAGGCGGCACAGCAGGGTGAATCATCAGAGGTGCGTGACAGGCTGGGGGACATTAAACAGCATCGTCTGAAAGATCACTAAATCCCAAACGTGACAACTGACTTCCCAAAGACTTTCCATGTGGAAGACTTGATGCATTTTTGATTTGAAGGTGATGAGATTCAGCCTGACTGCAGCATACTGTTGAAAACTAATTTGTGCACTTGCATACTTGACTTGTTTGGATTTTCTTGTGGGCAATGCATAGTGATGAATCCTTCTTCAACTACAGCCTCTTTGTGTTTAATTTTTAAACGTTTTCCTCCATCTTTGTGTGGGTTTGTCCCGGTATGCCAGCTTCCTCCAACAGATATGAAACAGATTAAATTGTGAAAGATATGAATGGTGGTTTGTCTCTGACTTTTTCCCCAGTGTCAGTGGGAATTGGTGTCAGCTCCTTTGTGACTCTCAAGAATAAGTGATATAAACGTGGATGGATGGACAGATTATTTCTTTGCTTGTTTTACACCTTTTACAGGGGCGACAGTTGCTCAACTTTATGGTTGTGGGTTCAGTTCCTGGTCCTGCTTCATGCCAATGTGTCCTTGGGCGAAACACTTAATCCCACGTTGCTCCTGTTAGCTGTGTGTGAATGTGCTGTTTGAAATACACGGCACATAGATGTGCTGTATCAAAGTGTGAGTGAATGGGTGAATAGATAAATTGCAGTGTGAAGGAGCTTTAAGTGGTCATCAAGAACAGAAAGGCACTAAATAAATTTATCTTTGAGATGTTTTCAGACTTAGTTCATCTTTTTAAAGTATGATTGTATGAGAGGGTACAGTATGCGAAGTTGGAAATCTGAGTCCCCTATTCTTTGAAATTCTGAGCTCTGACTACAAATATAATGCAGCCATTCCACTTACACAAATATAATGCAGCCACTCCACTTAGGTTCACTTAAATGGAGTAGTTTAAATGTTCATCTGACAGTCTTGTTTTGAATTTTGACACACACTTGTCATTTACACTCACAAATAAATTCTCTGGAAACAGAATTAGATGCATGACAGGAGAAGCGTTCCACATAGATGTACTGTTTGAATATGGGTGAATGGCAAAAACTGTAGTCTAAATCAGCTCTGAGTGGTCATCAAGACTAGAAATGCACTATATAAATACTGACCATTCATAAACCGCTAACTCCACCAAAGTCTTCAGGAAATCTGTGATTTTACTTCAGGAGTTATCAATCCATTGCTGCCTTCATTAGTGACCTAAAACTTAACCTTATTTTTGCTGTAACATCATCTCTCAGTCATATCATCATTTCCTATTTTATTTAGCTTAATCACTTTGTCTCTTGTTCCGGATGACTTCACTCCCTGTGTTTAGTCAATCACTGTGAACACCTGCTTGTCCACAGGTAGTCTCACTATTTAGCTAATGCTCACCATTCAGTTCCTGGCAATTCTCATCTGAATCCAATAGGTGTTTCAGCCTTTAGTGTGTGCTTTCCTTGTGTATGACCTTCTCTCTTTCTAGTCTTTGGAGTTTCAACACATTTGCTTACTTTATGTTTCCTGGCCCTCCCACCTCCCCCTTTTAACATGAAGTATATTTATTCTTTTTTGTGTTGTGTACCACATCTGGGTCATTTTATTTGTTGTATTTGATGTCTTGAATCATTTTATCAGATTTACCTAAATACCACAAACTTAACAAACGAGGCGGCAGTAGACCAGCAGCTCCTGTGTCCCAGAAAACACAGATTTTCTGTATGGAGTTTGGTGAGTGGGCGGTTAACTTCTGTTTCCACTTAAGAAAGGCTGTCTAACCAAACATACCAAAACTAAAGATATCGCAGACTAACAAGGACATAGCCAGAGATGTGAAGATATTTACTTTGTTACAATGTTGTATGCCAGTTCTTAAAGTTTCTTTTACTGTCATTGTGTAACATAATTATAAAACAGCTTTAAACATTTAAAGTGTGTCTTTTTTTTTTTTTTTTTTACCACTATATATATCTCTCTTATTCCCTCTCTTTCTTCCTTCTTTGAAGGCCTAATTAGAGACAGGTTTTAGAAACTACCACTAGGTATTATCTCTGTGTGCAAACCATTTGTTACTACAGTGTGGAGTTGCACTATGATAACTTGCGTTGTCCCTGTCAAATAAGCTGTATAAACAAATAAAATTCTATGAGGTGAGCCTTAAGGGTTTTTTTCCCCTCTACAGCAGTGTCCCCCACCTGATTCAAATGGTCAGCTCATTATCAAGCTCTGCAAAAGCCTTTTAACGACTCATTTATTTGAATCAGGTGTGGTGGAGCAGGGCAACATCTAAAACATGCAGGGCGGTGTTCCCCGAGGACCAGGGTTGGGAAACATTGCTCTACAGTATTCAGTTACAGCAAGTGTTTACCTCACAGACGGGTCTACCATTGACACCATTGCCTTCACTGTTGCACTGTCATTTGATGTATTATTTGACACAAGGACTCAGCAAAGGACACATTCTGCCTTATCTTACCGATTAGGCCGTTAACATGAATGTTTGAAAGGCAGTGATTACCGATTCGGCTTGTCTTTTGTCTGTCAATGTGTCTGACAGTCCTTCTGCATCTTTCCCTTTTCACCTTCACCGTTATCTGTCTCCTGAGTTTTTCCTATCAGACATGGGGAGGTTTTATCTGAGTAAAGTACACCATAGTGCAGTAATATCTCCCAAAACAGCCAGGGAGCTGATAGGTATCACTCTGCAAACAGACTATTCCTTCCAGCACGCTACACAGAGATAATGTGCTGCTTTCTCTTCCTTCTGTTTTCCCTTCTGTCTTCCACTGTCTGTGACTCTGTCTCAGACCTTTTTCCCCTTCTCTTGGTCTGTCTGCATCTCTCTCCCCCTGTCCTCCACCTATCTATCTCCTTCAGTCAGGATGATCTCTTGGGGATAGAGGTGTGCTCCTTCTCCCAGTTGGAGATTCTGCAGATATTAGCCTTCTGTGTTCTCTCTAACCCAGGGTGGAATTAGAAATGTCACCCTCTGTGAGAGCGAGACGTCAGTGAGTGCTGCATTCAGGTACGGTGGGATTGCACTGATGTGGGTATAGGTATGTTTGTGTGCATTTGTATTAGGTGCCAGCTCTCCTGTAGTGTGTGTGTGTCTAGTGCGTCACCCTGTTTTCTCTGGCCCAGGTTCCCAGTGGTGTCTGGCATATGGTAACCATGGGATACGGGCTACGGTTAAGGCCCTGTATGCCACCAACTTCCCTTTGACGTCATAGACTGTTCCTCTCCTTTTTGTTGTGTTCCTAAATAAATATTATGGCTGTTAAGTTATATTTGAACAACATTTCTCCCTTAATCAAGGTATTTTGTTTTCTTCATCTTCTTTTAAATGATCTTAGATAGACAGTCATTTCTGATCCTTAAACTAAGAAAATTTGCGTTACAGCAGCCTGACACACCTCTTAAAATATGGACAGATATGAGATTAGAGATGCAAAATATTGACAGATATGAGAGAAGAGATGCAAATGAAAACAGCAGAATAAAAATATGAATAAAATATTGACAATTTACAGTTGTAAATTGTAGAAAGAAATACAAACGTAGAATAAAATGTAAAGTATTAAAATAAAGAGTACAAAAATTAAATAAAGGACATACACCACAGCTGTATAGAGGATAAATTAATAAAATATAAGAATTCAACTGAAAATACATTCAAGAAAAGAAAAAAAGAAACATGAACACTGTGCAGTTTGTACAATGTCATTGGGGAATAACGAATAAAATTACGTAATGAATATGTACATAGTGGCATCATTATGGGGAAGGTGTGAAGGGATTTGCATGCTGAGTTCATCCAGAGTGTTCTGTCTGAAAAAGCAGATGTGTTATACAGTTTTATTCCATCTGGCAGGAAAGTGTGTCCAGTGTGTGGTTGAGACAGTGGTCTGGGTTATCCTTGATAGATAACACTTTATTCAGTGTACTCCTGTCACCAGTGTCAGATTTTCACATCGAAATATAACATACATCCGTGAATTTTCATCTTCACATATCCTCCCAGGAGCTGAAGGCAATATACAGAATAATTAATTAACGATAATACATTTTATTTATGTAGTGCTTTTAAAGGGTACTCAAAGATGCTTAACATATGTTCAAAAGTCAAAAAAGGCACTTTAGATAAGTTTGAAAGTCCTAACAATTAAACACCGGCAAGTGAAATGGAAGGCTTTGAGTCAGGAGAAGGATTTTAAACTGGAATGTGTTGTTGGACTGTCAGCCATTGGAGGTTTTGGAGTACAGGGTTGATGTGGTCTCAGTAGTGAGTGTGGGTGAGGAAGCATGAATGTGCAGATATGGAAGTTGAGGACTTGAGGCAGTGACCCAGAAAATCTCCTGAAGTCTCGACATGGTGGTGATGGTGACTGATGGTGACTGGCCTGATGAGACTGATGGAGGAATGAATTATGATGAATTAGATGAGACTGCAAGACTTGGTGGTGATGGGGAGAAGGCTGTGCAAATGACAGAGGAGCAAGAATGCCAAGGCAGAGCGAGACAACACATTAAAAAAAAAAAAAAAGATGGCAAAGAGAAAATTGTTGCTGTGCTAGTGGAGCAGATGAGACCAGCTGATGAACAGCTGATAGCAGCACTCACAATGTGGGGAAATGACAGCTCAGAATTCACAATGTGCATGCTTGAGAGGAGAACAGAAATGTACAAAGATGAAACTATGATCTTTTGCAGTCTGTTGCACTATAACTGAATGAAACAAGGGAGCAGCACCATAATAGCAAGAGTTCATGCAATAGTTTGCCTTCACATAATTTTAATAGACTTGGCTCTTTACATTGCCTGTATACATGCATATGTGTGTAACGACATAAGTTCACATAAGAGAATATACAGTATAATTAGAATTAAAGATGCAGTTTAACAATGACATGACTTTTTTGGTGTTTTTTTGTTCTCCATTAATTCTGTGATTTTACATATAAACATCAATTACGACGAGCTTTAGTATTTAGATGATTAATAATAATACATTTTGTGATTAATTCAATTCCACAAATGTTGGGAGTATTATTTCAATATAACTGAATTCTATGATTTGCAAATCTCATGAATCAATTTTAATCAGTTCATTTTGAATTTGATGGCAGCAACACATCTCAAAAAAAAAAAAAAAGTTGGAACAGGGCAATGTTTAACATTGTGTAGCATCCACTCTCCTTTTAACAACTGTCTGTAAAAATCTGGGTAGTGAGGAGACCAGTTCCTTGAGTTTTAGGAAAGGAATGTTGTCCCATTCTTGTCTGATGCAGGACTATATTGGTGAAAGGTCTGGACTGCAGGCAGGACAGTTCAACACCTGACTCTTCTCCTGTGAAGCCATGCTGTTGTGATGGATGCAGTATGTGGTTTAACATTGTCTTATTGAAATATGCAAGGCCTTCCCTGAAAGAGACATTGTCTAGATCGAGCATATGTTGCTCTAAAACCTCTATGTACTTTTCAGCATTGATGGTGTCTTTCCAGACGTGTAAGCTGCCCACACCATAGGCGCTAATACAACCCCATACCATCAGAGATGCAGGCTTTTGAACTGTCCACTGATAACAAGATGGATGGTCCCTCTCCTCTTTCGTCCACAGGACACGGGACCCATGGTATCCATGTTCCTGAGCCCATGCAGTGATTTCCAGTAGAGAATCATGCCTGTTTTTAAGGCAGTGCTGCCTCAGGGCCCAAAGATCCCGAGGATCCAGTTCTGAACTACAGCCTTTTCCCTTGCGCACAGAGATTCCTCCTGATTCTCTGAATCTTACACTCTAGATGATGGGATCTTCAAAGTCTTCACAATATGGTGAGGACATTTTCGGAAATTATTCCACAATCCTCTCCGCAATTTACTTTTCCAGACTTTTTTTGCCTTTTCACAACTTTTTTTGAGATGTGTTGCTGCCATCAAATTCAAAATGAACGAATATTTTTTCATTAAATGGTAAAATAAATATAATAAATAACATATGGGGTTATGAGATTTGCAAATCTTTTAATTCTGATTTTATTTACATTTTACTTTTTTCTAATTGGGGTTATGTATGTATGTATGTATGTATGTATGTATGTATATACAAAAAATTAGGAAGGCTCTACTGATATCTATAGTTAATGTTTGACATGTAATTAGTGTATATAATGTTATTTTGGCAGGTATTCAGCCATAACCCAAGTACTGGAAAATATTAAGTGAACTTCATTAAACTGAAAATAAAATCTGGCTTTAGTTTTTTAGCATTATAATAATGTGTTAATTATAATTGTGTTTTAAACTGGTTTAAAAGTGGTTTATTCTACATTACACTACAGGATTAAGCTATTTTGTGAG
Source organism: Brachirus orientalis (assembly GCA_016785285.1). Classification (NCBI taxonomy): domain Eukaryota; kingdom Metazoa; phylum Chordata; class Actinopteri; order Pleuronectiformes; family Soleidae; genus Brachirus; species Brachirus orientalis. The sequence continues at coordinate 1,949,665 of JAFBJR010000112.1, read as the reverse complement.
ATGTAAATACATGTATGTATGCATTTCTGTTCTGACTGGAAACATTTTGAACTCCACACATTAATAGGGCCTCTCAGATAAGGTCAAAGTGTGCTGGCCTGGCCCTGCTCTTTAAACTGACTCATGGCAAGACGCTTATAAAGTAATTTGTGCTGTGGTCATTTATTGAACTGTGGCACAGAGACCACTTCTTCTGGTCACTCCCCTCTAGCTCTCTCTCAATTGCTTTATGGGTCTGACAAAACCCTAATAATATTTGTTTGTGACCTTTAGACTTCAGTAAAGAGAGCAGTGATGAATGTGCTCCTCATCTATAATCCCCTCTACTCTGGGAGAGACACCAACATGTGAGCTGCGAGTAATCAGCTAAGCTGAAGAACAGAGTTTAAGGAAGACAAGAAACACAGCAGAATCCCGAGGTCACATGGCCACACCTCCAGTTACAGCCATCTATCTATATGAATGTTTTGCAAAACAAACTCCCAATTTGCGGTTCAGCCAGTACTTTGTGCATTTTTGAAAGAGGAAATTCAGAGATGACACCTGCAACCAGGCACCTATAGAGATCCAGATGTCACGTGACTTGGTTTCTATGAGGCACCAAATAGGCAGCAAAAATTAACAGGACCAGTGCTGGATTCAATTCAAGTCAAGTCTTTTATTTATTCATTTATTTTATTTATATAGCCCAGCATCACAAACACAATTTGCCTCGAAGGGCTTTACAGTCTGTAAAGATAGCGTTATTGTCAATGGAAGGTGTCACATTCACATAGCTTTAGCATTAACAATGGGCAGTAGCAAGTATCAACAAACACATCATAAAACCATGTCTAACTTTTACAAACACAGACATGCTGCATACCCACAGAAATGTCATAAACTTCGTCACCAAACACAGTTAAAAAACAATCAGTCAAACCAGCAGGTGTAGAACACTGTCTTTGTCAGTGTAGAAAAGGTTAATGTTGCTGTGCAGACTAGCTCTTAATTGGTAAATCTAGTCTGAGCCCATGATTTACTAAGAGGTAACCATGAAAGTCACTGCTTGTGCTTGTTCTCATCACTACCTCTTCTGCTGCTCACTGTGAGCATGTTTCACAGCAGCAATTCACCTCCACCGTCTCTCTGGATCTGTGGCGATCTGGTAAAATGCTCTCCTGTTATCCTGTCTCTAACTGTTTTGGCACAGCATCTATCCATTATCTTTACTTTTATGATGAAAACAGCTGTCAAAGAGATGAGTTGTTCTGACATATTGCCTGATTTATGTGTGTTGTGTAGTATATACATCTATAGAGGTGAAGCGCATTGTTTCCTGCCAATGGGTGTTACCTTGGTTGTGTGATGTCAGCTACCAGAGCTCTACAGAGGATACTCTACTAAATTATCTTCTAAATGGGAACATTGTTTACAAAATTGACATCATGTTCTACTGAAGGAATTAAACTTGTGAATGAGAGCATTATCTCCTCAAGAAAATGTTTACTGACATTTTAAATCAAGGGAGAAATAGAAGCTAATTTCCCTACTGACCTCTGATCAAACTTCTTTTTGCAACTCAGGGAGTTGCCCCTGGTGGATAACTGCTACATCCATAGGTTATATGGGTTTCTTATATACCGTGGCTATAGCAATGGGGACAAGCTATGGATCAGATAGCTTGAAGCCTATACCTTGTCTTTCCCGACTGCCTCAGAAGAAAAAAGCGGGCTTAATGATTTTAGTTGTTAATATGATAATCAATTATACGTGTGTCAGAACTAATGGCCTCGGCCAACACAAAAGGACATCAATGGTGAACTGAAAGACCAAAGGAATTATTAGAGGAAGCATTATTTCCCTAGGATGCAAGAGAGGATTAAACTTCAGTGCTTGTGGGAGACTGGAATTGTTTTTCCCCTCCCTTGAGTTATCTCAGGTAACAACTATTCAAGTATTATTAAAGAGCTAAAAATGGCCTACACTGTTATAGCAACCTGAATTCAGGTGCCGAGGGGTGTGTGTGTGTGTGTGTGTTTTTAGTGTGTGCGTGTGTGTGTGCATATGCCATGTTTGTGCATGTGCCTTTGCATGCATTTAAGTGAATGTCCTTGGAGAGAGAGAGAGAGAGAGAGAGAGAGAGAGAGAGGGGAGAGAGAGAGAGAGTTTGTGTGTGTGCTGACGGAGGCAGTTGGTAGCTGGGATATGTGCCTAAGAAGAAAGCAGGGTGAGAAGACCTCTTTAATGTGCACAGCTCTGCAGAAAGCAACTTTGGCATTTGTGCTGGAGCACTGCAAATACACAGCCAATAAGTAGGTCTATTTTGTCAATGCAAACTCTGCACATATTGCACTGTGTTGAGCAGATTCTTTCAATGATATATTTTTTTTTTTTTTATGTTTTGTTTGCTGTGCATCCAGAAGACACAGTCTGTTCCAAATGTGGTTTGTGTCTGTCACAGCACATGTCATCAAATCAATACTTTTATCTTTCCCTCTGCAGTTTCTTCAAATCTCACACTTACTCCTTAAAGTGTTGGCTCAAAGGGTTTTTTTTTAAGTGTGGTTGTGTTGGGTACTGGCATATTGCCAACTCGCTCTCCCACACCAAAGTCCGTAGAGAAAATCAGCATTTTTAGCTTGCAGGGAAATGGGAGCTGCTGGTCTAATGCTGTGCTATTTGTAAAAAGTTTCAAATATTGAAGTCACAAGTTAACTCTTTTCAGCTTACTGATGGAGGCAGAAGTGGATTAACAGTATCTATGTGCCTAGATATAAAATCTGAGATTTACTGTAGGGATTTTGGTCCAGGGAGTGAATGGATTCCAAACATATTCTGTCATAGACTTACACCAGCTTGGGTTTTATAAGGGGTGCCTTTTGTTATATTTGTCAACCATGTCATTTGTGAGAGTGTGTGTCCAGGTCCCTGGCTGGTTTGCGGAAAAGGATGAACTCAAAGGCATGGCCAGCCAAGTCAGTGTTGTCAATACCTCATAAAACTACACCAAAAAAAAACTGAACTGTCCCTTTAAGGTCCCAAGCGATAGGTAGATACAACAGACAGGCACAACACACACACACAATAACAGACGGTTTTAGCAGTACCCCACTGGAGTGGTGGATTGACCTCTTTCTGTTCCTCTCTTTTCTGTTCTCGCTTTTATCAGCCTCCACTCCCCTCATTCAGTCTTTCACTGTGACACTGACCGTGGCCTCTTTTAATGTAAACAAGATTTAATGTCTTTTTTATGTATGTTCATGTGTGGTGGTACAGAGAGGCAGAGTGCTTTAGACATGGAGGAAAATCAGGTCAATCACCAATAACTGCTCATTATCCTGTACTCTAATGGCAGACATGCACAGACATGGAGGACATTTATTGCTACTGTGATCCCACACTGAGCACAGCAGCCACGTCTTTGTGTCTTTTGAAGCTTGCATGATCTTTGATGTGTCTCCTCACTTTGAAAGTTGTGTCCTTGTGCACATACAGCATATGGAACTAGGCAGCAAGTGCTAGTGAGATCATGTCCCTTTAACTTAAAAACTCATTTACAGTCAAAATCTACAGCCTAGAAGCACATGAGAGTGTCTGAAGTAATTACTGCAAGGTCCAGCAGAGGGCCCTCTGAGTGCAGTCTGGCCTTAAAACTGCTTTGGATTTCCTTTTGACCCATCAAAAAAAATGAGACAGTAATGTCTCTCTCTCTCTCTCATTTTATACCGCTTTATCCACTAGGGGTCGCGGGGGGTGCTGGTGCCTATCTCCAGCTAACATAGGGCGAGAGGCAGGGTACACCCTGGACAGGTCGCCAGTCTATCACAGGGCCACATAGAGACAGACAACCATTCACTCTCACATTCATACCTACGGGCAATTTAGAGTGTCCAATTAACCTAATCCCCAAATCTGCATGTTTTTGGACTGTGGGAGGAAGCCGGAGTACCCGGTGAGAACCCACGCTCCACGGGGAGAACATGCAAACTCCTTGCAGAAGGCCCCTTGTTCCAACCGGGTTGTGAACCCGGGGACCTCTTGCTGCAAAGGCAAGAGTGCTAACCACAACGAGACAGTAATGTATGCTGTTAAAATGGACAAAAGAAAGCTTAACTGCCCTCCTGAACGGACAACCATGACTGATACTAAAATATCCAAGAGGCATCTTCAGTTTTAAAGCAATGTCAGCATGCACTAGGGCTGGCACTTTTAGTATAACATTCAAATATCCCTTCAAATCAGGAGAAAGTTGAACTGTGTTCCTTAAAAACGCGTTTGAGTTCGAAATACAGCTTATAAGACCATTGGCTATCTGAAGTAATTAGAACACGTGTAAGCAGACAGCGTATTGGGCACAGCTGGACCTCACATCCCCTTAGTCCATTAGCAAAATAAGACAGCAGTTTTTGTTCACACAGCAGAGGTTAACTTCTTAACCTAAAGTGTTGCTGTGAAAATGAAGGACACAAGCAAACGAACCTGTCCTCCTTAGTGGACAATCCCGACACCAAAGGATGGGAAAAGCAGCATTCAAAAGTATTTTGGGTTCTACTCCATAGATGCAAAGTAACAAAGATTGTGCTGCACCATAAATGGGCAGCACAATAAATGATCAACTAGACTAATAATAAGAGTAATAATAAATGCTTTCATCATTTGTGTGTGTGGGTGGAGATGAATATCCATATATCTTTGGAGGAATAATGTGTAATGTAATATTTGTTCAAGCTTGATAATCATGGTGAATGGCTTGACACATCTCACCCACATTCTCACTGCAAGCTGCTAATATCACAGGTCTCCTTCATGTCTGCTATCATAGTCATCATAATCACAGTGTGCCAGTCATTCCCCCACCACTGCAAAAGCTTCTCATCTTGCAACAAGTCATTTCAACTGCAGAATTTGACAAGACATGACCATAACTTAAATGTACAGTACAAAATAGGTAATAAATCAAGTAATACAATGATGTGACATCAGAGATTAAGGAAATGTTAAATTGAAATAGTAGCTTCACTAACAGTGATTATCAACACATTATTGTGTGTTTTCATTTGCAGGCCACCAGCTCTGTTTTTATTTTGGTCTGTTGTGCCACCCGCCATCTACCCAACACCCAGGTTGTCACTGTTAGTCAAACACAGTGAGCTGCAACTATGGGTCATTTGTAACGTTACTCAAACTAAAAGGCCTTCCTACTGTCTGTCAAAAACACATGACAAGAGAAGAACAAATATCAGTGCCTGCATTGTACATGTGTTCAAAATGTAAATGGTTAAAGGTAGTAAGCTGCTGAAGACAGAGGCTGGTCTGGATCATTTTCTCCCAGACAGTGAAGCATTTGAGAGTCAGCTAATGATAGCTAATACTTTCTCTCTTTCTCTCTCTGTCATACATGTTGTTGGTGGATATGTTTTCACCTCATTGTCTCATTCTATACAGTATGACACACATCTTCTCATGTATGGACTGTGTACTGTTGTTTTTATGATTGTTGAAGCATGCAATGCAATAAAAAATTCCAAGTGAATGGACAATAAAATACACTCGAACCTGGATTTAACTAAGCAAGGTGACCCATGTAGTAGTTATCCTATTGGATAACTACTACATGGGTGACTATATTTCAGCTAGCAACAAGTTGTTTAACCCCAATTGATGTAATGAGTAGCATCTCATTTCTTAAACAACCGTGTGGAAAGACTGTGGTAGTGAAAATATGTTAGTCTGTTTGAGAAGGTTGGTGTGAATCAAGCAGAGAAAACATCTAATGAAATTGCAGAAACTACTAAAATTGGGTTAAGAACTGTCCAACGCATTATTAAAAATTGGAAGGATAGTGGGGAACCATCGTCTTTGAGGAAGAAATGTGGTTGGAAAAAATGCTGAATGATCGTGATCGGTGATCACTTAAACATTTGGTGAAATCAAATCATAGAAAAACAACAGTAGAACTCAGGGCTGTGTTTAATCATCAATGTAAGAGCATTTCCACATGCACAATATGAAGAGAACTCAAGGGATTGGGACTGAACAGCTATGTAGCCTTAAAAAAACCACTAATCACTGAGGCCAATGGGAAAAAAAAGGCTTCAGTTTGCTAGGGAGCATAAAGATTGGACTCTGGAGCAATGGAAGAAGGTCATGTGGTCTGATGAGTCCAAATTTACCCTGTTCCAGAGTGATGGGAGCATCAAGGTAAGAAGAGAGGCAGATGAAGTGATGCAGCCATCATATCTAGTGTCTACTGTACAAGCCTGTGGGGGCAGTGCAGTGATCTGGGGTTGCTGCAGTTGGTCAGGTCTAGGTTCAGCAACATTATGTGCCCAAAGAATGAGGTCAGCTGACTACATGAATGTACTGAATGACCAGGTTATTCCATCAATGGATTTGTTCTTCCCTGATGGCACGGGCATATTCCAAGATGACAATGCCAGGATTCATCAGGCTCAAATTGTGAAAGAGTGGTTCAGGGAGCATGAGATATCATTTTCTCCCATGGATTGGCCACTACCGTCTAGAATGTAACCCCATTGAGAATCTTTTGGATGGGCTGGTGAAGGCTTTGTGCAGTCGTCCGACTCTCCCATCATCATTATAAGATCTTGGTGAAAAATTAATTCAACGCTGGATGGAAAAAAATCTTGTTACAGCTTATTGAAACAATGCCACAGCGAATGCGTGCCGTAGTAAAAGCTAAAGGCGGTCTAACAAAATATTAGAGGTGGCGACTTTTTTTGGCCAGGCAGTGTATCTTGGTTCAACACTGCTGTGACTGTGCTGCAGACACACTTTCACTTTCAATCTTTACATGTCACGGACACATGGAAATGATCCAAATAGGTTTGATCTTTATATAAAATAAAACAGATGGTGTGACGGTTATGTACTGTATGTGTATCTGCCAGTAGAGGTATAAGAAATTTTTACACAGAGTCTATCCTGTTAAAGTAATAAAGTAAATTCTATCATGATTTGCTAGGCAAATCAACCAAGGGATAAGGACCAAAAATGGAAACAAAGTAAAAAGGAATAACAAAAGTTATTTACAAAAAATACAACTTAAATAACCAGTTGAAAGGGCTAAACAAAAAAACACTGAAGCTGGCTGGCTGGCAAGGCAGAGCTCAGGGATCGGCAGAACTGAAAGAAGGAACAAAAGAGCGAGTATTAGAAAAAGCCAAAAAAAGTTTCACACGATCGAACAACAAGAGATGTGACGTGGCAAGGGTTACCAAATGTGACTGGGATGACGCACTGACACCAGGCAGCAGGAAACCACGGGAAACAGCTGATTACGAGAGATGAAAGCCCCGCCTCGCCTGTCAACCAGCCTCCTGAAATTTAAAGCCCAACACATTCCCAGAAAGCAGAGCAGCAACATATAAAATAAAACAGGAAATTAACTTTAAACCAGGGGAAGCAATCCATACCAGATGAGAGACATGACAAATTGTATTGTTTACTTTATTCTGCCTTCACTGAGGATCCTCTTCAGTGGCAGGATGTAATGCAAATACTGTATTTTCCACCAAATTTTGAATGTATAAACATGATGTGAGTATTACTGGACAGATATTCATATTCTTGACCCTCTTTCTTGGCCTTTTGTGCGGTGAGATCCACTGAGTTGACCAGAATTTTGCTGCATTCTTGTCTGCTGGTGCATGTTTTGCAATTAGCCAGCCACGCTGCAGCAAAACTGGGGCCCTTGGGTACTCTGCATTCAACATTATACAGTATAATTGTGTTACTTTTCACCCCATCACCTCTCTGCTCCATACAATGTGGCATAATTTCTTCCATGCTCTTTATATGCCAGTTGAAATCATACACCTGATAGGTTAGACTAGGAAACATTGTGTAGACTTGATCAATTTCATTCAAATCAAATCTTTATGGATACATTTTTATTTATTATGGAACAGCACTGCTATATATGGTTATGTTTTGTTTCCACTCAACCTTAATCCTAGTAGAATGTCAGCAGTCTCTTGTTGAGACCTCTTCTCATCAGTTTAAGCGTAAATGACCTGCCACTTGTGTGCCCTGAGATTGAAATCCAAATGTATGCTGATGACACAGTCATGTGTGTACAAGGGAAAGACACACAAGAAGTGGCGGCCATATTATCAGCAACAATGGACACAATTTCTGATTGACTGTCAGAGTTTTTCCTGACAATTAAAACAAGTAAAAGTAAAATCACAGCTGGATTTCAGCCAGCTTCCAGCTGCACTCCAGTGGCTGGAGTAACCCCCCTCTTCTCATGGGCATATCTATTTTTTACTGTTAATCCACCCATTCACTGAATTACAAAGTTTGATCAACATATGGCACTTCTCTCACACATGGTAGCCAACAGCCATTCTGATAACTTATTGGACTATTGGAGATACTCTGGCCACTGTTTTATGTTGGTACTTATTACAAAACAAATTAACATCTTACTGAGGGCATGTTTTACATGCATTTTTTAATCAGACAGTTCAAAAACTAATTTGCAAAGCAGAACATAACTCAATAATCATTATAAATGAGGGTGAGGAGTACGGTAAATATATGAGAACTAGTGAGGAAAGAAATAGACGCATGAAAACCATGAAATGGAAGCACTGACAATTTCTGTGACATTCTTCTCTGCTGACTGTTGTATTGTGTTTCATTAATACACTAACACTAGCAGCACTGTTAATAATGTTACAGTTATTAAATTGTTAATAAAGTCAAGAAAACCATGACATTTGTGGAGCAGAGCAGTGGAAGTGGCGTGTGCTCGCGCTGGAGGGGATTTGGATTCATTTTAACAAATTCTGGGCCATTACAAATTTGCTCAAACGAATTTTTTGGAAAAGTGACAGTCCTAATGAGACTTGCAAGTTGTGAAGACTTGGAGAACTTTGCAAAAGCAGTGGAATACCGTGACATGCGGGCAAACGTGTTTTTCATATATATATTGCATTTATTTCATTCTTTTAGTAGTAGTCTACACTTGAAGGATAGTGTATTTCCGGTTAATTCATAACAGCAGGGTTTCCATTGTTCATTTTTTTTCGTGTTAGTTTGTAATAAATTGATTTTGTCTACCCACTTTACACTATGTGGAATGTTCATCCTGCTGAATTCACTAGAATGTTAGCTAATATGGAGGTTTATATGTAAAGTATGTGTTCCTTGTTTTTAATTTTGGGTCTATTTAAAAATATCTTCGCAGTTGCTCTGCGTGGCTGGCATTTGGGAATAAAAAAATTCAGACCGTCAAAAAAAGTCTAATAAGTCTAATAATTATTGGTTTGGACCATAATTATAATCACATGATCACTGCTCCTCTCCATGAAAAATGCGGTTTCGCCTGGTTTTCACACAGGCTGCTTAGGGGAGTTCATGAATAAGGGCCTCATTAACTATGTCATCACGGGGAGGGGATCATGTTACCCCTGCTATCGGAAACCAACCAAGATCCAGCCAAGTCTGTCGACCTGGAGTTTTTAGAATCAGGAAGTTTCACAAAGCCTCAGGTCTTGCAATACATACAAATTGCTTTATGACACTGCACACAGGCCCGAACCAGATACTGGCTATACTGTAAGATCAAGGCAGACAGGGCAACATAGTGTTATTTTAGAAGTTCATCATGGCAGACCTGGTGAAAAAGAAGGTGAGCAAACTGGAAGCAAGGAAAAGGAAAGACAGAACGAGGGGCAACACGTGAGTAAAAATCAGATTGCCTTTCTACAAATGGTGATAACTGAAAAAACTGAAGCATGAAAAATGGATAAGGACCTGGCATTCTTGTTTTTGCACTTCTATCTTTAGGATAAACTCTCTGTTCTGTATGTATTTATGTGAATATGCAATCCAGATCCAGACCCTGGAAAAGTTGCCAGATGCAACAACAATGCATTGACTTTGCAGTTTAGAAGCCAACAGGATTGTAGAAATGATTCACATTCATATCCTATCACTGGCCCAGTAATACAAACTTAATTGTTGTTCTGTGGTTATAGGTTATTTATAAAATGTCTTCCAGACACGGCTGAACCAGTCCTAATTCACGATCAGGACTATTGGTTTGATTTTAGAGCAAAGTCATGTTTTAAAGGGATTTTACTATAGCTTCATGTGGTGTTTAACAGTATCCTTCCTCTAATAATAATAAGTGTTCAAGTGTGGTAGAGTTCTTCACAACAGTTCTTCTCAACCTCTCATCTGCTTATTCTCATCTTTCTCCATCGCAGTTCAAAGCTCTTAAACACCGATCATAGTTCTCCACCCACTTGCTATCGTCTCCTTAGTCTCATTTCCTGTTTTATTTTGGAATCTATCATTTTTCTCTTGTTGCAGCTCTATTCACCACCTGTCATGATGCCACACCCACCAGTTTAATTACACACGCCACCCCCATCACTTCCACCTGTGTTCAATTAGACACACCTGCAATATATATTCTTCCCAGTCTCCTTCACTCAGTCTCTGCCAGTTCATCTGTTCATTCTTCAGAAGAGTGTTCCAACATTTTTCCCTGTTTAGCCTCTAGTGTCTGCTTATTCTGCCTGCTTGCCTTTGTACCGAACCTTATTTCATCAGTAAACCACTGTTGCGTTCTACAACCTTCTTTCCTGCTATCCTGCTTGTGAGTCCACTTTCTGCTCCAGGTGCTACAGTCATTTTGTGTATTTGTCTCTTCCTCTGCCCCTCTGTCAAAAAAAAAAAGCCACTGCAAAAAAAACATAATAGTGCCATGGTTTATACAACATTTCCTTTAAAATACCACAGTCAAATTCATCTTATCTTACAATAAGGGTGTGACCCAGAAACAGATTGTTGGGGAGGAGATTTTAGAAAGCAGGGCAATTCTTTAGCAGAAACAGACACTTGCGATTTGGCTTTTGACAGCCGCCAACACTGGTTAAGCTCGCAAACATCTTGACAAAAGAGGAAATAATCTTACAGTTATAACTGCATGGAGTAATAAAATGTGGACTCACAGGCTTTCAGGGTCTTATTTTGTGTCTCACTGGCACCGAAACAACACCAGGTTTTCCCGTTATATGCCCCTAAATCAGTAATAATGAGTTATTTCACAGCTGAAATATGAACACGGGTGCTGAGGAACGTGAACAGGAATTTTAGACAAATCTTTCTTACTTATTTCTGACATGAGTGCCTCAACGCTTTATCTTTTGTTGTTGTAATGAATTTTACCAATATTAGTCTAATATTCCTTATTCTCGGTATAACTGCAGTGTTTATCCTGACACTTTCATACTTTGTGTATGTATATATATGTATATATATATATATATATATATATATATATATATAAACACCAATTCCACAAAAGTTTAACGCTGTGTAGATATAAGGTATTTATTTAATTCCATTAAAGGATTTTCCTCTATATAGTTTATAAGTTAATCTCATAATTTATTTATATACTTTTGTTTACATGCATTCTCTCTCTTATATATTTCTATATTTTATATCTTAAAGATTTTAATGTCCCTGAATCCATGCAGCTGTGAGAAATTTCACAGTTTTGGATGAATGACAATGCTACCAATCTATCTACACTGGTGATTTGAGTTACTATGTTAAAATGCAAAATTCGAGTTTCCTCTGACCTCTGGCATTAACAACAAACTTTCTCCAAGACAGCTGCTGCTTACTGGATGTTTTGTATTTTTCCAAAACCATTTTCTGTAAACCCCAGAGATGATAGTACGTGAAAATGTCAGTAAAAGAACATCATCTTAAATACTCAGACCAACCCCAATAACCCAGGACATATTCATAGTCTCTTAAATCAATTTTTGTCTTCCCCATGATGCTCAGTTTGAACTCCAGCAGGTCGTCTGCACCATGTCTCCAGGCCTAAATGGATTTAGTTGCTGCCATGTGGCAGGCTGATTAGATAGTTGTGTTACTAAGCAGTTGAATGGGTGTACCTTATGAAATGGCCATTGTGTGTTTATAAGTAATTCAAACATTGCAGTGAGTAGAGATCTGATTTAACTGCAAAGGAAGTGAATGCACTACACTTGAATGGTTTTCAAGAGCCAATAATTGTAGCAAGATATTGAGAGAGAAATGTCCCCCCCCAAAAAGTTTGAGAGCCAGATATTCCGAAATAACCAGCCTCAAAGTGGCAGCTGCAGATGCTCCATTTCCAGGTCAGTTCACACACACACACACACACACACACACGCACGCACACGCACGTGCGCACACACACACACCTGCAAGAAAAGCAAACGGATGAGAAGCTTTACGCTCGACAACACAATGATTACCAACAACAAGCTGATTAACAACAAGCTTACGGTATGTGTCAACAGTGAAGCGAGCAATTCTGCTCACAGAAGAGGATTATGGTTTCAGGAAACACTTGCAAAACTCTTACTTAACATGAATATCACACTTATTTGAGAGGAATTTAAACTAAATGAAGGGAGATCCATTTTGGAATGAGACTTCATAGATATTCCACATTCAGCTGTCGTTTTCTTCTTCTTTGGGTCTATACGATCTGGGTCTGTGATGCATGAAAGCTGTCAGTTTCCATGAAACCTGACAGATTTTCTCGCAGAGATATTTACATCACACATGTTATTTTGTTTAACAAATGTCAGAAATTGTTGATTTGTAACTAAAGGTTTAATGCATGTGTATGGAAAAAAAAAAAACACAAAACTCTTAGTACAACCAGCTATTTAAAAAAAATAGGTCTCACCTAATAAATTCAGTCTGATTAAGTCTGAGATATTTTAACTATGTTTGCTGCTTTTTCCTTGAAGTTACTCATGACTGGAAACGGAAGTGTGGAAACCACTCACTCTCTCGCACCAAGGTCCAGAGAGAGAGAGAGAGACAGACACTCGCTGCTTTTACATTTCGACACATAGGGCTTGTTAATGCCTAGAACAGAGGTCCAGTTGTCCAGTTGTACAGCCCACATTTACATTTAGGTTATAATGAAATGACCATGACCTTCTCTTCCTTGCAGTTAGCAAATGTTTGAACAGTAAACAGTATTTTTTTCAATAAATATACAGTGTATATAATACATGAAGTTATATTCTATATATACGTATATACTGTGTATATATATATATGTTGCTTATACTACTAGTTGCATTAAGACTTTGGGGTGTTCTTCTTTATGAGAGAAGAATATGTGCTACACACTTGGGGAATCCATTCATCCATTCATCATGTAACACTTTATTCTCCACATGAGGGTCACCAGTCCATTGCAGGGCCAACATTTGGAGACATGTAGCTCTTTTAGTGTTTTTAATTATAGCTGTCTACATGTTATAATTGATTAAATTTTCATGTGACTTTAAAATGGGAAAATATTAATATTAAAGAAAAAATATCATTACTGTTATATCATCATATCATTTTAAGCTGATAATGCCCTGATAAATAACCTTTGATCTTTTTTCCACGTGACAGGCCTCCTCCGCTGACCAGACCAACATCACAGACACGCAGAAAATCAGTTAAATTCAACAGGTTGCAGGGCTGCTTTAGAGATAAGCTGTACTCACAATGGGATTTGAAATATGAGATTAAGGTGATTTATATTCATATAATGGGTAGGTGGGGGAAGGGGGGCAGTCACACACTTCCATATGCACGCCATCACTGTTATCTTTATCAGCCCCTGGGGCAGTGTGTTTGGTTGGATGTGGAGCTGGTTGCAATGGTTGCCTAGTAACAATGTGGTTGATCGAAGGCCTGTGTGTGTACAGGAGTGTGTGTGGTCAGGGCAAGCTGAGGGTCAGGTCATAGATAATGAGCGCACTCAATAGGGTTTGCCATAGCGGGTCCACTTTTGTCAATTATCTCCTATCTGGTGTTCTGCACTTTGAATTTCTGTTTCTATTGAATCGACTCTGTGGAAAATTTATTATTTTTTTTTTTTTTCCTTCTATTTTTTTTACTTACATTAATGAAAAGAAAATTAAATCCTTCTTACAGGGCATCAAAATAAATCTGCTCAGGATCACTGGGAGCATGATTTATATTAATAATAATGTGTATTTAATCAGATACAGTGTATTGAGTTACCTTCATTTAGCTGTAGATACAGCTTAAAAAAAAACATGAAAATGTCAGCTGTATTAAGCCCTGGGATTGGCCGCTGTGAATAAATCAAACAAAGCAATTAAATAATACAGTATGAGGAGGAAAGATAATGAGTGAATATACTAAATCAAAGTAACAGCTTGAAATTGAGTAGAATATTATTCTTTGGAAAATGAAATAATTTATGTTTCTAGAGAGCAACAATACATCTAATAAGCATGGAAGATCAACAAAAGGTGATCAATGGGACAATCAAATAGGCAATCACTTCAATCTGTGCCTGTAATTTCCTCACTTGATTTGATTAAAGAAAGTTCTGTGGCATTTTAATAGTTCTGACTGACAAAGGAAAGACTTTATACCAGTGGTTTACGATTTTATGCCTCAGCTTTCTGTAACACAGTTATTTCCTGTTTGTGCCAAGCTGATAGTAAAACACAAAGTGATTTTCCTTAACAGGGTCACGAAGCCAAAAACAATTCCACCACTGATAATACTGCATGCTGCACTGCTGCTCCTGAATTTGCATCCAGCACAAACTGGGACTGAGCCGATATAAAAATCATTATCAGTATCGGTCAGATACTGGCCAAAATGTGAAAAGAAGGATTTATCAACTGCATTTTAGCTAAGTCATGTTGTGCCAAATTTTATTTATCTATCCCAACATCACAAACACACATTTGCCTCAAATGCGTTTACAGTCTGTACAACCGGTGACAAACTTAAACATCGAGTAAAGAAAAACTACACACAAACCCTTGTAGAGGAAGAACAAAATGGGAGACACCTCAGAAAGAGCTTCAGTTCAGCAGATGACAAAAACATGAGGAATCTTGGAAACATCTAATTCACAGAAGTGTGTAAACAGAAGAGAGGCAGATGATCACAATAACAATAAAATCAGCTCGTATTAATGTCAATGCTATGGCAATGGCACAATGAGCACAAGGGGTTCACAGTTTCAGGTCCATCCTAAGGAAATAGAAACACAATGGTGCAGGTTTAGCCAGACTGTGGTCTCCTCAGGGGAATTTGGCAGAAACGAAAACCACTGACCACTGTGGAGGTCTGGGAGGGACCAGATCACAAAGAGAATGAAGCCAATAGAATGTCGATAATTGAAAAATATTAAATAGTCATAATAGTCAGAGAGAGAGGGAGAGACCTAATATACAGCTTGGATACAAAGCACAGACAGCAGGGGTTAGAGAAAAATAGTCACCATATAAATAACAGGTAGTTTTACAGGCGGCAGGATAACCCAGACTACTAGTACTAGTTGCTAGTAGTCATGCCATCTCTAATATAAACTGTGAATATCAATTTTAGGAATGGGATTCAGTCATGCATATTGATGGCTAATAATATTTAAAAGAATCTCTCTAATTTTGCTCTGTGTAAAATCCCTTGGGAATCCTTTTTTTAATTATTTGTTTGTTTTTGAATGTGGTTCCCCTCCATTAATGAAGTGTTTCGTTTTGCAACTTTGATGGCCTCGTGCTTTCATGAGAGTCCTTGAAATCATAATGCAAAAAAAAAAAAAAAAAAAGAGAGACTGCACTGTAGTGAACTCTTTTTTTTGTCAGAAGAAAAGCTTTCATCGTCCTATTTCACACATTTCAACCCTGAAACAGTGACGCTGTTTGAGAGTCCCCTGCACACGGGTGGAATTTTGTGAATGATATCATTGTCTGTGATCAGACCTGCTGTCAAGTTATTTCTTATCAACATGTGCAGACTCCCCGCATAAAAGGCCTGACTCATCCACCTGCAGATTTGAACCTGGATTCCACTCAGTAACCAAACACTTTCTATTTCTGTTGCTTCCTTCTATTTTCTGTTGCTTCCTTTTATTTTATTTCTTTAAAAAAAATGCAATTAGTACAATTTAGTTTGCCAATACAAAGTATCAGGTGAAGAAACCATAGAAAAAAACTATACTACTACTAATTACACTTATGTAGCACCTTTCATATACAAAATGCAGCTATATACAAAGTGCTAAATAATTGAAACATGGAAATAGATACATACGTACATAAATCTACATAAATCTACATAAATAACTATCATAAATAAAGCGTTTCAGTTTGCCCATTTATTGGATGCTTTTAAAACCAAACAGTATTTTAAACATATATACATGATATTTTAAATAATTATAACTGCCAAGTAATCCATTCATTTATGCCAAATATTACTTTTACTAATATTATTTTAATTGCATTTTTACCTGTAATTCACCATAAGTCATCTCATCAATAAAAGTCATTAATAGCTTTAATATCACCCTGTGCATGTAACATTTCCTGAATTATGCATTATGAATTGGAGCTATACAATTCAACTGATCTGGTCTTGCTTCATATATATGTTCCATACATGCCAGCTTATCAGAATAAGAGCTGTACCTGTGAAAGAGGAGCTGCTGACCTCATTCCTAATTCAGCATCTCCTACATTATGGACAACTGGCCCTAAAATGTCAGGACAGGATGGATCTATAGTGGATGTCGTCATCTCCCTGGACGGACTGTTTGGTGCTTTCATGTCAGGGCTGGATTCAGCAGCTGTGGCATCATCTTGCTCTACCTCCTCCTCAGATATGAGAATGAGGAAAATGAATGGTGTTAAAGACAACCAGAAAGAAGCACCACATCCTGCCTTTGCCTCAGTGGCCTGCAAACCACATATGGACAAATGAACTCAGCCAACACAGATGGTGATGGTGCTGCTGATACTGTCACGCTGTAAAGTGTAACAGCTGTGTTGCAAGTGTTTTACAAAATAATAGCACTCGGAATCTAAAGGAGATTCAAAAGCAAAATATTTGTGAGCATAAAGTGCAGTCCATAGCAACAGCATCAACAGGATAATGATAGATAGATAGTGATAGAAGAGCTAGATTTATTTTCCTTTAATTGTTTCCAAATACTTCATATTTACATAGACATCATAATAATTTTTCACTCTCCACTCCTGTCTTTGTTTTTTAAATTATGGAGACATTTTCTGATCAACAGATACTTTTTAAATCAAAGGTGTGACTTGTTTTAGATGTTCTGGGACTGTCTAATATATAGAATACAGGACTGTACACAATGTGACAATGTCTGAAAAAGGAAAGATGTGATTAGTGTGAGCACATAGTGACAACGGCTGAAATTTAGATAATAAACTTTCATGCAATGAAATGATCAACTCAATCACCAAATTAGAATAATTATGAAATGAATGGAAACTTTAATGTGCAAACCAGTGAACTGTATCAAAAAGGTATTCCCAAGAAAAAAATGATAGTGACTAATAATTGCAGGGCTGTTCTGGATCAGAACAGATTATTTGGCTGAATTATAAGTGTGAGCTGTTTATCAGTGAAATTGCAATATTGTCAATTGTCAACAACTGGATGAGAGTCTCCTCACTAACAGAGCATAATTACCATTGGATATTTATGATTTAAAATCCGGGAGAACTATAATCTTGTGCACTTTTATTTATAACAAAAACATGGCTGCCAACGATAAGCTTTTAGCAGTAACTAGCACTAGTGCTTCCGTCTTCTAAGCCAAGACTTTTCTTTTCAGTGCAAAACATAGCACACAAAAGAGCGACTAACCAACAATGCTGACAGTCCACCCCCATGTTGGTTTTCATTCTTAAATAGCATCTGAAAATGTAAGTTTCAATGTTTCGGAGTAAAAAGTTGTTCGCTTAAATGCCAAGTGCATCTTGAGTGAGTTGTTTAATCTGTGCTTCCTCACCATTAATATTAAAAATCCAGCCATTATTCTGTGTGGGGAGTAGTTGGTAGAGGGAATCTTCTTTCAGCTGGAAGGTTGAGAGATCAATTATTGGCTCCTCTAGTCTACATGCCATGTGTCCTTGGGCAAGACACCTAACTACACTTGCTCCTGACATGTGCCGGCAGGATATGAATTGGTATGAAAGATGTGCGACAGAAAAAAAAACAAACAAAACACTTCATGAACGTGTCAGTGAATGGTTTTGAATGAGTGAATAGAAAAATTATAGTGTGAACTAGCTTTGAGTGGTCATCGAAACTAGAAAAGTGCTGTATAAATACAGACTATTATGTGCCGATTGTTGTTGATATGAATTGCTCATCCCTGAGGACTCTCATAATGGTCGGTAATCTACACGTGACACGGTGTGGAGAACCTTATAAGGACCTTTTAACATATTTTGTAAAAATAACGCTTCACTTTGTCTGGGCTTATGTAGCTTTGTAGCTGTTGCTGAAAAAAAGATTCATATATATTAATATTAATCGAGAAAACATGCCTTATTTTAAAGTTGTGCCCTTATTTTGAAATTATTGTGAGTTCTTATATGTATTTTTTTATCTTGTGTGTATTAATGATGCCTACTGTTTATGTGGTTCACATGTGTTCGCTTATTACTTAACTTATTTACTGTACATGGTCACTTAAGCACTGTTTGTGTTGAATAGGTGTTAATTGAGAAGAAGAAGACTTTAAAGGACATTAACAGACTCCTTGTGGTTTAGTAGGAACCCAAAAAATAGCGGACGTCCTGTCGTACAGTGGAAGTTGATCCATTCAGGAAATGAGTTGCAGGTGTGGGGTCGGAGGCTCCGCCCGGCTGCCCAGCCGAGTCTCCTGAAACACAAAATGAAAAGCACTCCACAGGAAACAACAGATTTTAACAAAACAAGAGGCAGAAAACTGGACCTTGACAGTCCTCATATTTCTGGGCAGAAGGCACATGCAGTATGTTTTGTTTTCATGTTATTTTGTTAAAATGTTGAAACTTGTGAATATGTTTGTACTTTGTTATAATTTGTTTGTTATAAATTGTTAGAATGTCAGCAGTATTTGCTTAGTTTTTCAGAAGTTTGCCAGAAAAGGAAAACCAAAAAAGAATAAACGCTGGTTAAATATCAGTTGGAGTGTGGTTTAATCTGCTGCACCAGAAACAAAACCGCGGGGCAGCTTTACACTTTGTGAGATCGTCATCGACAGAGGTCATGTCAAGGAGTCGATCTTTATCATGTCCACTCACCTCTATTTCTGTGTTACACTTCAAGATAGTGTCGATCGGAGGAAGACGACGTGATTTGTGCTCTCAGATTTTCTAGATTCGTTCATAAAGAGCAGCATTTAACCTTGTGTAAGACTTGACAGCAGAAGGAGGCAGTAATTTACAGAGCTCCCCCTACAGTTTTTTACACCACCACCATAAACATCCATCCATTGTCAACCACTTTATCCTCACTGTTGTAAAAACTCACCACTGAAGCCTCCCCCACCTCCTTCCCCTCTTCTGGCCATGTGCATTTGTTTTCAAAGGAGCTGGCGAACACAAGCTGTGGAGCCATGTCCATGGTGGTTGGCATCCATTGAAAAGAAGCTGCTCCAATGTTTACTTATGTGTGGCCCCTCACTCTGTCAATCCTTTCCTCTTCCTCCATCAAAAGTTTTCTCTGCCTCTTTTTCGCCGGCTCTGCCATGATGAACATCCAAAATAACACTCCTTGCTGCAGTATATAGCAGTATATGGCTTGTGGGTGTGTGTCTTCCCATGAAGCAATTCGTGTTTCTCACAAGACCCGAGACTTCGCGAGACCTCCTGTTTCTGCGGACTCTGGGTCAGCAGAAGTGATCTTGCACAGCTGGTTTTCCACTAAGACAGTCGAGGGAGTGGAGGCAGCCCCCAATCTCCCCACAACAAGACATTTGACCATCACAATGACCCTGAAGCTGTTAAAAAAGGTTGAAAATCCTGTCTAGTTCCGCTTTAAAAGTGTGGTTGAAACTGAGGACTTGGGCCACGTACACACACAATCCACAATCCACTGTTCTATATAAAATCAGCCCTCATTTGTTGGTGCGTGTCTCTGTCGCAGGAGTTCTCATGTCCTTGTTAGCAGTAATAGAGAGTTATGAGTTTGTGTGTGTGCCGTAATGACCAGCCTATAAACATGGATGTGCTATTAGTGCACCAAATGGCCAAGTACAATATGAATACAAATACAGACATCAGCCCCTTGTTGCTACATCACCGTGATAGTAATCATATTACTACTTTATTAAAGAGACAGAAGGCCACCCCATCTTCATCAAGCAACTGCTGACTGGATCTCAGTGACCAATGTGACAGAAAAAGTCATTATTATTCATAAGAGCAAGGGTCAGCCAGGGCCACACAAGACACTATCAAGGGAAATAGATTGTGTGAGTGGGTGCAGGGAGATACAGAGAGAGAGAGAGAGAGAGAGAGAGAGAGAGAGAGAGAATGTTTTGAATGAAACTGAAAAGCTAAATTGCAGCTGAGCCTGGGAGTCAGGTGAGTCATACATCCAGACAAATGCAGCAGGAGAGGAATGAACTGGAGAGTGAGACAAGTATATGAGGATAGAGGGAGGGAAGGGGGGGGGGAGACATACAGGTACATGTTTTTCCTTGAGCAGCATACCGTGGTCTTACACCCCCTCCTTTTTTCCCCACAAAAACACGGCAAATATGAATTCTGTTTTCTGTTTGTTTGCCTGTTTCACTTGTATTTGGTGTCAGACAGCACACACACTGGTTCTACAAGACAGCAAACATGTAACGGTTCACACAATCCTAACAAGGATTTGACAGAAAATATTTTACCTTCCATTTTGAAAGGTAAAAAATAAATAACACAGGAACAAGAACACAGACCTCCACCGAGGCATATGCACCTCGTTACCTGCATTTTACCTCAGAAAATTCAGATTTATCCGTCAAAAACTGTAGAAAGGAAGTTAAAAACAGAAGGACATAAACCCATGCTGATGAAAACATAACTTCCCCCTTTCAGTTTGATAATGCAGGGTTTTTTTTCCCCCCACCAAACATCCAGAATGCATTCACTCAGCTGTGGCTCAGATAAAAGGATCAGGCACTATAAGCTTGGTCAACATTGTCAGAGCAGTTCAGCCTATGTTGTTCTGAATCAGCAGGTGAATTTATAGTGAAGGAGATATACAAAGCAGTGGCACACTGAGGAAGAAAAAAAAAATGGTTATCAGATCAACAAACACGAGAAAAAGGATTTAAGTTTGATACCAATTACAATAACGTGTATAGAAGTTGTAGTTAGGGCTGGACAATGGCCAAAAACCATCATAATAAAAGGCTTTATCGATAATTATGGCACTGATTGCCAGAGAATAAAGGATAGGTTTTTTTAGTCATGATGATGTTTATTGTGTAAAAGCAAACCAATGTAAAAGCAGAATTCATGTCTGCCTCTCTCTCGTGTTGGTAATAATTGATATGCCCACCCAGGTGCATTCTGCTCCTTCTCCTGTCATACTACATAAGTAACTGATGTATATTTAATTAAAACAATCTACCAAAAATCTAACCATATTAATTATTAATACATCAGTGAAATATAAAAAAAGGTCCTACAGTAAATGTAACTGGATAATATGTAGAGTAGGACAGACAAAGAGTATAGTCGCTGTGTCATAATGAGCCAATCGAGGTGATGCTCCCTGGCCTGGCACCTTCCATGTGAGGTGTCAGGTTAAATCCTGAATAATCTTAATAATCTTACAATGGAATATCCCGGAGTCTTCCAGGAGGAACTGGGAAGTGCTGCTGAAGAGAGGGAGCTTTGAGCTATACCAGGATTAATGTCTGTAAACTTAAATTGGCGGCACTTTCTGCCAGGTGAGAGAACTGGAATGTTCTGGTGAAGAGAAGGAGTTTTTCTAGAGGAAAAAATATGTTAACAGCAGACATATATGGTCCCCATAACCAGGCACATTCTGTAGTCAGAACTCAGATCTTCCCCAAAAAAAAAAAAAAAAGACATCAAGTCAAGTTAAAACCAACTCTCTATGTTTAAACAATGTCACGGCTCTTCAATTAGAAGTAGTGAAACAAAGCAAAACTGTTAAAAACCAAATTAACAGTTAATTAAAAGTTGTAAAAATATAGGCTTTATAACTGTTTGACATCCAGTGAAGGGTCCACCCTGAGATTGTCTGCAGGAACTAATGCATGTTTTAAAGCAAAATGTCCAACATTGCTCCACAGATTCTCCTTCCAGCTTCTTGTTTTAATCTCCAGTTAATGTCTGAGGGGCTGTTCACACGTAAACAAGTCTAGGGGAGTCCACTAAGGTATATTTGCAGCATTTTATCCACTAGGAAACAGCGTTTTGGGAGCACTGAACACAATTTTATATGTTTTCGTCCCAACAACCAATAAGCTACTTTGAAACAACGATGTCATAATCCAACCTCTCTCTTGCGCTCCCATTATCATCTTTCTCTTCTTGTGTATGGAGATTGCTTGGTCCGTTCTCTTTATGATTGTTTTCATTTTCTTTCATCGGTCACACATGCTGTATACGCATTCTCAACGTCATCCTCTGCATTTTTTGTGTATTTCTGTGCCACATACAATACATACCTGACATATGTACAACAGTGTTTAGAGTCTTTTTGAGGGCTTTGTTTTGGATGAAGAATCAATGATTTGCTTGATGTGTTTACGGGAAACGTTTTTAAAATGACAAAGAAAAAGTTAGTTTACATCTCATTCCCTTTCCGTGTGGATAGGGTCTAACTGAATTCATGTAAAAAAAATACTGCAGAAGAAACTGCCTCCTGCATGCTGGAGGTGCCATTTACTATTTTATCATTATTTTATTATCATATATATAAGTGCACTGCGGTGCAAGGCTGTAAATGATTTAAGAAATGGATCATTAGTGTTATTCAGTGCTAGTTGAGCAATTTAAGTGTAAATCTTATTTTATCCGTTGGAGGAACAAAAGGAAAAGCAGCCAAACGTTTGCAAAGATTGGCATAGAAAAATATACTGTAGGTCCATCTCTAATTTAGAGTCTTCAGTACAACATAGAGGAACAACTACTCTGCATGTTTTAGGAGTTTCCTTGCTCCATCACACCAGATTTAGTAAATGGGTCGTTATCAGGCTTCTGCACTGTTTGCTGATGAGTTTGAATCATTTGAATCGGGGTCTGTAGCAGCAGGGAAACATCTCAAACATGCAGGGCAGTGGGTCCCAAGGACCAGGATTGAGAAACCCTGCTGTATGATGTGTGAGAGAGTACACACCTCTAACTTGGTAACATTTGCCCACTTGGTTAAAATAGCAATGTATACATTAGCAAGATATACTAGTGTAATTTGGCTATGAGTTACTTTGTGGTGTCCCACCTCTCTGTGTCTCCCTCTCACTCACTCTCTCTCTTTCCAAGTGATCGTGACTGTACTGACAAAAGCTCTCATCTGGGGAAGTTGGTTGCTCTCCATGTGCAGACACCCTGGTTGCCGGGGAAACCAGTCTAAAGTTGTAGCAGGAGGCGGCGCAGGCCTCTGCAGTGCAGCAAAAAAAAAAAAAAAAAAAAAAAACAGCAGCACAAGCCTGAACTTGGAGTGACGGCATCCACAGCAGCACTCGTCACGATACGCACAGTCGCACAGTTCTCCAAACTCTGCGTCAGCATTCACTCGCAGAAATCAAGCCACACACTCAGCAGCTACATTCAGTGAGTGGGTGGGATTTCGCAGTGGGTGGACCTGTTTGCAGCAAGTCACTATGGAATCAAAGTGAAAGATGGTACTCAAGTTAACAAACGATGTTGGCTTTTGAGTGTGTGGCTGGAGAGCATAAAAAGAGTTGGTTGAAACACAAAGAAAAAAAAAATAGCCTGAACAGAGGATAACATTATCTGCATCTGCTGAAGACAAACTGAGCAGCAGGGCATATTTATCAACTTTATCCACAATATCCAGAGATTTAACATTTCTCTCATATCTTGACTACATTCACCCTATGTAGCCAATTTTCCCTGATTGATTTATTGATTCTTTACATTTATTGATTCTTTTAATGCATGAGTGCCAACCGTTGGCACTCATATTATTTGTAAAGCACTTTAAAACAACCACAGTGGATCAAAGTGCTGAGGAGTGTTCTGTCAACAGGAACTTGGATCTACAAACTAGGAGCAACCTCACCAAACCCAACATAGGATTCCAAGACAGCTTCCATCATACAAAGACTGCTATTCTTAATGTTAATAGCACTTGTGCCTCAGTTGTTTTACAGTAAATCAGTCATACAAATATTATCTGTGGATGCTGTTTGTGTTACACCCCTCTTTACAATTCCTATTTTACACATTCATATTTGTATTTCCTAATATCTTTCCTTTAAAATTCATATCTTGTCTTGTTTCTGGTGTCTTCATTTCCTGCCAGCCTGTGTTTCGCCTGTATTTCCCACCTCCTTGATTACCTGCACCTGCCCTAATATGTCACACCTGCTTCTCATTGTCCCCATTTGTCTGTTGCCGTTTTGTATTCCCTTGCGTTTCCAGACTTTTTTTCCCCTCTTGTCTTCACCCATTTTCTGATTATTGGTTTTTGCTTCTGCCCTCCAGACTTGTTACCTTCACTATTGGGACTGATTACCTTGTACTGAACATGGTTTTTCATTAAATATATTTGAACTTTGTATTTGTCTCTGAATCTGCATGTATTTTTTTCAAACCTCTCTAAATGGAATGCATCGGTAGTCTCCCAGTTTGCAGGGTGAAACTAATCAGAAAGTAACAATTTATTGAATAGACACCAGGAGGCTCCACTAATTGGAAATATTACTCCGTTTCAGCCTGTGTGAAAATGAGAAAATTTCTCACTTCATTTATAACATCAGCAAATATTTTCCTGTGGAGTTAATGGCCTCAACAATTTATTTCAAGTCGTCTTCTGTAGAACATGGTGTCTATTTTGTAAATTGAGTTCCCATTTAGAGGAAATAAATCATAAATCCATGGTATGTACGAGTGGCCACCTTGTGGTTGACAGGTTGTATGATCCAATAAGAGCCTTGTTGCAGTCTGTGAACTTAAAAACTGACTTTGCACGGATCAAATTGCAATCTTTATGCTTCTTTATCAAATGGAAGACTACATAAATTTTTAATACACAGTATGTGTGCCCTTTGTTTCAGAACTTTCAGGACTAAAATCTTTGCAAAGTTTCTTTAGACTGAACCACGTATTGGGTTTTTCATAATCATTTAAACAAAGGAAATCAGCATACATGAAGAGCATTTTGCTTAAAAGCACATTCTGAATGTCATCATAACCGGACAACATGACACAAAAGGAATCTCATTTTCAATTTTTCTGAGCTCACACATCAGACACAGCTTGTGTGTGTGTGTGTGTGTATGTGATTAGGTTAGGTTAACTTTAAACTGACTTTGTCTCTGCCCTTTATCCTGACCCTGTGCCCTGTGATGAGCTGGTGACATATCCACTGTTTGCCTTGCCTGTCACCAGATGTTTTCTCAACCCCTAACCTCCTACCAGACGAAAAATTAATCCAGAGACTTGCACATGTGTTTCTCTTAATCT
Organism: Brachirus orientalis; assembly: GCA_016785285.1. Taxonomy (NCBI): domain Eukaryota; kingdom Metazoa; phylum Chordata; class Actinopteri; order Pleuronectiformes; family Soleidae; genus Brachirus; species Brachirus orientalis. Next base: position 1,924,160 of record JAFBJR010000112.1, on the reverse strand, counting down.
GATGATAAATGTAGAAATAATTTCTTGGTTGTTATTTGATAGATATGTATGCACTGTTAATGAAGGAATCTGAAAAAGTTTAACATAGCCCATGGACTTGGACCACCATTTGAGAACCACCAGTGACAGATTTTGTCATTAGCTCTTGGGAAATCATGGATTCAGACCAGATTTATCAAGAGCTAGTCTGCACAGCAACATTAACATAGCAATTATTTACATTACACTGCATTATGCTACATTATGATAATGTGACCCTTCCAGTGACAACAAAGCTATCTTTAGCTGGTAGAATCCAGAGTTGAATGTTTGTCACAAAGCCAGATTATGTCCATTTGTTTCTCTCCTGTAAACTTGTAAACTTTCAGTGACTCTCTACAGTAAGAGGAATTGAAGTTATTCAGAAAGTTGAAGATGTGAGGATACTGCAGGTCTGGAATAATGTCCTCTTTGGCGATTTTCCAAACTTGTTAAAAGTAATATAGGTCATTATAGGGAACACATACATTCAGTTTGTCAATTTTTGTGAAACATTGGTTAATCTCAGTGGATTTTAAGGGCACAGTAAACTTTTGAATTCGGCATTAGTACCATTCAGTTTTGTCATATCTTATGCTTCATAGAAACCGAGTCAGGTGACTTCCGGATCTCTGTGGGCCCTGACCACCTCATTGTTCTCCTCACAAACTCAGTAGGAGAATCACAGGTCATACATTGGGTGGCAGGATGGAGACAGGATTCAAGTACTAAGCTATATAACCAGCAATAGCAGCAGAGGTTGAAGTGAGGGAGGAATCCAAAGCGATTACATACATTCAGATTAAAAGAGAGCAGCAGAATTTAAGTTCAAACCCACCACCTTTTATCCAGTTATTATTGCTGCAGTTTGTGTCACTGCAGTTTGAGTGCAGCAGCACAATTCCAGCTGTCTGCCTGAATGAGCCTGGCAAGCTTTTTACCCCATTTATTGTTGTTTGTCTCAACAAACTGCATGCACATAATTGGTTGTCTCAGTGTAACAGTCCCTGTAAGAATATAATATCCTCCCTTAGATGACACTCATAGTTTCACATAACCATTTCTAACCACATGCTATATACAGCCTGATGTGTGAAATGTAAACAAATGTGACTCTGAAACTCAGCCAGATGAGTCTAATGATAGTCGTGAAGAAGCTCAGTGTCCCACTTAGCATTTTCTCCTGTTCCCAGTTTGGTTTAACAGCCTTTTAAAAGGTAAAGTATGTCAATCAATTGATGCAAATATCATCTTTCTTTGCATAAAAAGGTACCATTCATACGATAATGATGCCCCGATCATATCCACCGGATTATTGTTATGTGGCAATGACACTCTGAAAACAGAATCACTGGCCTTTTAGATCCAGTGAATCATCCAATTTTACCCGCTTCTACTTTTACACCACAGCCAGTGTGGATACAAGCTTTTGTCAGTGTCATGTAAGACCATTGTCAAACATTTGGAGGCTACACTCTGCCACAAGGAGAGGAACATAAAACTCACTGGAGCAAAGCAGTCACGGTTTGCCCTGGTACCAGTGCATCCATGGTGATGAACAAGAAAGTCCTTCTAGGATCTAATAAAATATATTTCAGTTACAGTAGCTTAGAGATATTATGTCAGCTAAGACTCAAGGCCTCCTTTCCTTTGTTAATAATTTCTCCCTCCATGCCTGCCTGCCTGCCTGCATGTGTGTGTATTTGTATGTGTGTGTGTGTTTATGGTACAGAGCTTTATAATGCTGACGGGCAGAATGAGAGCAGAGGAAAGCTCAAAAACTGAGAGGAGGAGAGAATGCAGGGAGACTGAGCTGCCTGTCAGTCAAAGCACAAACACTGTCACTCTGTGTGTGCATGTGTGTATTAGTCACATCTAAATTATTTGTCAGCAAATGCCATTCATTGTATATGATCCATTGTGTTGTTATTGTTTAAGTGTGTCACCTTGCATTTTTTGGCATCAAAATCCGTGCAGTATAAATAAACCTTTACCAAGCAATGATAAAGAGTCTTTCAAAAAAATTCCTGGATCCAGACCATGATCCAGATCACCATTGTTCCTTGTCCCATTACAGATCTTTCCTGAAAATTTAATCAAAATGCATCCATAACTTTTTTTTTGACTTCTTTTGCTAACAGAGAAACAAACAGATGGACAAAAACATAGACAAACCAACACTGGCAAAAACATAACTCCTTAGCGGAGGTAATAATAGTCCCTCTCTGGTCAAAAGCAGACCAGACCTGCAATGAACCCCACTCTCACTCAGCTCTCACTCTTAGTCCATTTTTTGGCATTTTTCAAAATCAGGCACTGGGCAATTTAGCCTTAGAAGAGGGGGTTAACTTACTGACTCACTCATCTTCTACCACTTTATCCTCCACATGAGGGTCGCAGGAGGCTCTGGTGCCTAATCCCAGTTGAAAAAGGACGAGAGGAAGGGTACACCCTGGACAGGTCACCAGTCCATTGCAGATCCTTCACTTTCACTCTGTTATCTTATAAAGCACTTTGGGCAACCCTCGTTCTTATTAAATGTACTTCAGAAATAAAGTATGTATTTTTTTTCATGGGCCAAGAGGGCTTTTACAATTTAACACTTAGAGTGCCCTGTGTTGCACCACACAGGGATTACTTGAGACAGTGTTATGTGCTTCTAGACTGTATACATTGAAGTTTGAACTTTCTCCGCAGAAGTTCAAATCAAATTTTGCACTAAAAACTCCAAAAATGCTTCATCTCATGTGTGTTTTCCTGCACTTTGACTTCTTCATCTGCCAATTGCATTCATGTTTTTGAAATCTTAAATTCATTCATTGCCTACTGCTTTAATTTCCTCATAAGTGTCCAATGCAAGACCAACACACAGAGATGAATAACCATTCACTCTCATGTTCAAACCTACGGTCATTTCAGAGTGACCAATTAACTTAACATGCATGTTTTTGGACTGTGGGAGGAAACTGGCATACCCGAAGAAAACCCACACATACATGGAGGGAACATGCAAACTCCACACAAAAACGCCCACAGTCTGAGGGCATCTGAACTGGCAACCTTCTAGCTGTGAAGCAACAGTTTTGGCCACTGTAACACCTTGTGACCCATCTTGAATTTTTAATTACAATTAACTGAAAGACAGTTGGTCATTAACATCCCTACCTGAAACTATGTGTAGTAAATGAAATATGTGACCTTGCTTGCAAGGTTGTACAATGGGTGAAAGGTCACACCTCTCCTTTTCTCCTCTCTCACATGATTATACATAGACAATTAGGGGGGAAAAAAGGAGAGAAAAAAGAAACAGACCAGACCAGCTGAGCTACACATTCAAATCTTTTTCAAGGTGATGAACCAGTCATGTCTTTATGTAACCTGGCTTTGGTTAGCAACTACTAGCAACTTTCTGCTAAAGGTGGTTTGGGGCTGTCCTTGACCTTTTCTTGACTGTTAGCGTCCTCTCCTCCACCCATTAAGGGACGGGGAACAAGATGAAAGAAAGGGCAGCTTGAGGGGAAGAGAGGGTGAGGTGTGGGTGGGTGTGAAATGGTACAGAGAATGTGTGAGTGTGTGCGTATGTGTGTGTGTGTCCGTCCTGCTGATCAGCAGTGTTCCCTCTGTAGGAGTCCAAAGTGAACAGGGTTGCCTTCGGCAGCAGCAGAGTAATATATTCAGTTGATGAGCTCTGCTGTGCACTGTAAAATCTTCCCTCCAACCTGCTCCTGCGAGCTCTCTCCCAAGGTGCAACATGAATAAACACTCTCAGCACTCCCATGACTCTTCCTTCCAGAGGCTGAATATTTTATGTTATGTTGTTTTAAGCTGAGACGCTAATACCAATCTGATCAGCCGCGGTTTTAGAATGATAAATATTAAACATAGTAACTCATTCACACCAAGTGTGGCTGTATGGATGTGCCCTCTAGCTGTCTTTCTGCATGTTTGTGTTTGTGAGTCCTCAAAGACTTCAAAGACTTCCTGAGGGTTAAGAATTTGGTTTCAGGCTTAGACTTTTGTTACGTTTAAGGAACTATATACATGGAGCATCCACTAAAATAAAAGGAAGCTGCTTTGCTTCCAGTCAGTTGTTGTTTTAACCTTAGCAAAGCACTGCTGCATCCCTCAGCCTCCACTAAATTCTATAATTCTTCATTAAACACTCTTGGCAACTTCTGACTAGAGAGCATCTCTGCATTGTTGGCTGACAGCTTGCTGGAAATAGTCATACTGGCGTATTGAAACCAGGAAGAGACTGTGCATATAATTGATTTGGGGCAGTTGACACAGATGGCAAGGGTTGGGGTTTTCCATGTAATTTGCCATTCCCACTGGTAAGAAAAAACAGTAAAACCTGGGTTTAAATGGGCTTTTGACCAATGGGAATGTGTTTAATCAGTGTTCACTCTGGAATCAAATTACTCAGTGTTTTCTGGCTTTGAGTCCAAGTGGTAATCATGGAACTGGATCACGGAGCTTCTCTTTTTTTCCAGCAGTGTCAATTCTGACACAACACTAAGATGCACATTCATCTTGCAGCCTTAGCCATGAATGCTTTCAGCCACCTGTACTTTTACAGGTGGCTATACTGTCCATAATGTAAAAATGTACAACATTTTTTTTTCTAATTTGATCTTAATTCATAAGATTTAACCTTATTTGCAAAGGAAAAAGACACACAATAGTGATGACTGTAATATCACTCCATTGCAGTTTTTTTTTTTCTTATTCTGCTCACTCACTCGCTTTTTTTCCTGGCTTTTTTTTTTTTTTTTATATGATCCCATTTCATGCACTTTGGACACCTGTGTGGGGGGAAAAACCCACCCAGTCCTGAAATGATGTTCAGTCCGAACTCAAACTCGAATTCCCTTTACAATTATTTAAACGCAGAATGAAGAGAGAAGTTACTGTGAGCTGCAGCTGCTTTAATTAAAGCTTGTGATGGACTTTGAGTTCTCATGTTTTCAGCACCGTGAACTGGTGGTAACAACTGTGAGAAGAGCTACAGGTGTAAAGACACTGCTATTACACTTCTCTGAAAGGACTGCAAATAATGATTATTTTCATTGTTTTCCTATCTTTTTGCTTATTTTCTCCACTTAGTGGATTATTTGTTTTCTCCAAAAAATGTCAAGGTCAAAGATGTCACTCAGCATTTTCCTAACCTGTTTTTCTCTTCATAAGATATTCACTTTACTGTCACAGAAAAGCAAAGAAACTAGAAAATATTCACACCGAAGAAGCGAAAATCAGACAACTGTTTTTTTTTTATGAACGACTCACTCAAAAATGTTGTATTACTATCAAAATAGTTGGCAGTTCTGTTACCTTGTATGTCATATGTCTGTGCTGCTGCTAAATGATCCTGTCTTTAGTAGGTTCAAATAGATTATAACCTCAATGTATCACCCTTGTTAAAGAAGTTAAATAATATCACATGTACTCGATTGGGGGGTGTAAAATTAGGATTACTGTTAAAAAAATAAATTGCAAAGGTTATGGGGACAATCGATGAAATAAATAATGTTCCCAAAAATGAACTGTGACAACTTGTGTGTTTGTGTGACAGACAGACAGACAGACAGACAGGGGAGGGTACAAAGGACTGGCTGTGTTTAATGGGCTGGTCCTTACTTCCTGAATGTAGCAAGCATCAACTTGGAATATCAATGATGCCTGATTACACACAGTGTTTTTACACAAAACCCACACAGTTAGTGTACACACACACACAGTATATGTGTTGTATATTATTCAGCTCTAGCCTGCAGTGTCTGCTCAGCTGCAGCCATTGGCTAAACAGCAGTTTACAGTTTATAAACAAAATTACACACATATACGCTCTCGCTTTGGGCGAGTGCTTAAATTGGATTGAGAATACAAACTGATCAAAGCAGTTTGTAGCGGAATTGATGCTACTGGGAGTCCTAACCTGCTTATATAAAAGCAGCTCTAGCCCAACCCATCACCTACTCCTATAGTGCACATGCACTTGTATGTGTCATGGCCATTATAAAGATTAATATTCTAATTAAGCTGGCTGATGTTTTAGAATTGTGGAGACCTTTGTGTGGTCAGATTACCCATAGGGCAACAGGACAATGAACAAATCAGGATCCAGGGGCAGTGAATAAAAGGCAAGTCATCTTACTAGATCTTGCATTACATTTACCTGTCCCCTCTTGTCATTATAGCCATTCATACTAAGTGTGAGACTGCAAACTGATGGATTCTTCCCTCTCATGTCAGCCCATGTGAGTATTGTTCATGGGTGATGCCAGTAATTGATATAAATGTGGATGTTGCCGACAACAGTGAAACCTTGGAAACAGCTACATTTGAAAGGAAAGGTGTAGAATTTCATGGAAAATAGTCTCTTCTCTTCTGTGGCCAAATGCTCAGTGAAGGTCGGGGATGACATTTCTACTCTCCCCTTCAGAACAGTTAACATTAAGAGCTGAGTTCATGTTAATGATGACATTTCTCCACCAGCGGAGCAGCTAACATTAGCCTGGACAGCGAGAGGCCCCCAACAGTAGCTTGGATGGCCGAGCTGCTGCTGCGCCTGAGAGTGTGACGACTCATGAGAAGCAATGGGTCATGGTTGCCTGGGACTGTGAGCAGTCTGTGCGCTGCCACACTGTCAGTGGCACTCCCTAGAGACTCTGCTCATTGTGGGAGTTATTATGGAGGAGCTATGGAAAGATATGATCCACAGAGGGTCTGCTGCCCTCAAAAAAGGAGCTGCAAATATTCTACATCAGATGAGGTAGTCTGAAATTGGATGAAACGCTCGCTTACCTGACAAACATTCACTTATTTGCAGTCTCCAAGGCAACCACACCATGTCAACTTTTCATTTTCTGTCACTTTATTTCTGCAAATTGTTTTTTTTTTTTTTTTTACATAAGGGAAGGAATTTGTGGTCATGAAGCATGTGCAACATATTGACAGAGCATATATTCATTGCACACATACATTGGCATGATTTCTAGGAAAGGGCCCCAATGGGTGTTTACAAGCAATACATATTTGGCAGCAGGAGGACACAATGTGGTGCTATTTTATTCAATTTAATAGCGTTAAATTCAGCACCAAATCACAACATACATTATCTCAAGGCACTGTACTTAGTAAGGTGGAAATCTTTACAATATTACAGAGAAAAGAAACCCAACAGTTCACACAATGAACAAGCACTAATCATTAGTAGAGTGAAAAAAAAACCTCCCTTTTAAAAGGAAGAAATTGACAGAACCAGACTTTAAGATGTGTGGTCATCTGCCTCGACCTCAATCAATCAAACCTTGTATGTTTTAGCAACATTCATGACTGCAGTGTCACCTGAGATTTTAAGGTCCAGTGATAAAGAATAATGGCTATCTAATGGTGGGACTGCAGACTGAAAGAAACTGAGGACTTCGGTCACGCCTCACTGTCCCACATGGTCAGAGAACTCTCGCATACAAGAAAGGATGCCATTCTTCTTTATTTAGACAGTTTCTGCTTCCAAACATGGAACATACACTCTAGCTGGTTTGTCATTGTGGGCTGCTGTAGAAATGTGGTAGAAATGAGTAAGATGGCTGAAGGTAGTACATTTAAAAGGGTAATATTAAGGTTATATTTTTTATGTGATTATGAATAATATAAGAATATATTATATAGAATATATAAACATACTTGTGGATTGTACAGTCAATTTCTGCAAACAAACTATTTTAAATGTTATACTTTGGACCCTTAAGGTTCAAACATATGGTTGACTGGATCAGTTTGTGCTTCTCATTTGAACTGAGGCCTACATGTATGCAGGTCTGTGTGAACTCTTTGGCATATTGTTTGACTGAGTGGGTTGTGTTCAGAGGCGATTGCTCTAAAACAGCAAGGGAAGCTCTGCGTCCTCTAAAATGTCATAAATGGTCAAATACAGTATGTACTGTTGTATTTGTATTTTATTAGTAGAAGTGAGCTGGAAAGCTATCAACTATATGATGAGTTCATTTATCACAGTTCATCTGACAAAGTTTTCTTCTCTTACATTCTCGCAGCAGCACGGCACATTAAAAGAGTGGAAGCACAGCATTATTTGATCTCTATGAGACAGCACAAAATCGCTTTTTTGCAGAATTGGAAATGGGCTTCTCCTGTATCAAAGACACTGGGAACCGCCACTGGTTGTTCCCTCTCCATAAATTCACGAGTTAAATCCCCAGCAATTTTAATTCATGTGTTCTTAAACAAGAGACTGAACACCAAATGCTCCTGAGAGCTTTGCTAACCGTGTGTGAAAGTGTCAATGATGTGTGATTACAAAACGTGCAATATGGTGATGCACATAAATGTATGTGTAAATGAGTGTAGATGTGTGAATGGCAAAACTGTTGAGTTAAACACTTTGAGACTATAAGGGCCATACAGAGAAGTGGTATACTACTGAATACTGACCATATGCAGTGTATATATATATATTATATATATATATATATATATCAGTCAAGTCAGTGAACCTCTAGATTAATGACGTTGACAAAAGCTAAATGTCAAATTAAGTGTCAAATTTATCATATCTGGTGTCCAGTAAATGAAACAAGTTTAGATGTATACCTTTCAAAAAAGAGCTCAGCAAACATCTACCATCAAGAGTTTCGATTAATCTTTAGACTTTAAATATCCATTGGTCTACAGGACAATGTGTTTAGAAATAGAGTACTACTGCTAATCTGCCTAAAAGTGGACACCCAGTCAAATGTTTAACAAAGAATCATCAACAAGGTAAAAAAAAAAAAAAAAAGAAAAAAACCCTAAAATGACCTTGGAACAGCTTTTTTTTTTTTACAAAACAACCAGATGCAAAACATTAAACAAACAGGAAGGACACCACAGATCATAACTGAGGGATCTTGATGTGTTTGCCGACATCTGATAATACATTTTAAAGGCAATATAATAATTGTGCATCCCTTACGTTCACAAAAATGTTCTTAATTTATACACAAAATCACTGCTGCAATCATGTAATTTCTACTACCCTGCATACTTTTGCCATTCAGAACAATTTTAAATTGAAAGATGCATATCTTTCCTCTGTAGTCTGCATTCTTCTATGCCTTTTTTACTCAATATAAGGACATCCATTTGGAAAGGAAAGTCGCACTGAACATAGAGGTGGATAGAAGCTGCAGTTTTAAAAGCAGATGTGCTATGAAATTGGAAAGACATCAGAGGTGGATGTTAAAGAAAGACACACATTTCCATTTTTGGGAGTTACTACATTTAATGAGAGGGGTGGGGGACAAAAGCCCTGTGTTGCATTTCTCCAGACGTTTGGACGATGGCACAAGTAAAACAAAAAAAAAAAATGTTTGACTTTAAAGTTGATGCCCAAAATGAATTGCAGACCTGAAACAAATAGGAATACAGGAGGAGGAGGAATAGGAGCAACACATCAGCCAGCTCAGGAAGAGAGGCTCAGCCATAATTAGACAGCCTTCAGGAAGTGGAGTTTGTGCAAGGAAAGAAGAATTAAATTGAATACATCCACCAAGAACCATCACTCAGAGGTCCTTTATTTCATTGCTGTTAAAGAAATCTGCAAAGCCATGTGTATTTTTTGTCCGTTAATCATAACCAAAATAAAAGAAATGAAAATTGTAAGATTGATGCAGGATCAATGTCAACATTGTCCTATTACTTATTGTTAACTAAGCAAAACTAACTATGATTTCATGACAGTAAATTATGATGATGATAATGATCATCATAACCAAGGGAGTATATGGTAAATCAATACTTTTAGTAAATTCATTTGTTAAATTAAGTTTTTTTTTAAATAAATAAATTGCAAATATAATACAATTTTTAATGAAAATTTGCTTTCACATTTGCTTGGACAGCCAAGCCTTCATTATTTGTTTGTTCACGTGATGTTTGCAGAGTATACATTTAAGTAAGAACAAATTGATGTGTCCAAAATGTAATTCACAATTATGGAATTCATGTTTATAGCAAAAATCTGTACAGACAACATCAGCATTAAATTGAGAGATAAAAAAATGAACTCAAAAGTTTATCAAGCAGTCTTACATGAAAATATTGGCCTGTCTGCCAGTTGAAGCTCTGTAAAAGCTCAGTGATGCAAGAAGACAATGACCAAAAGACAGTGAAGTAAATCCAATACAGAATGGCTCCAGAGCTTATCCTAACAGAGATGCAATAGAATTAACTCAAAAAAGCAATTCATATCAGAAAACCTAAAATCATGGCAGAGCTGAAGCAGTTCTGGAAGGATTGAAAATTCCTCCTGAACAGTACACAGCTCTAATATAGAGCTGGTTGTGGTTATTGCAGCCAGTGAAGTTTCAACCAGTTCCCAAGTCAAAGGGCTCACTTAAAGTGTCCAAAAAAAGACAGAGGCTAAATGAACACTCTAAACTGACCATAGTTGTGAATATGAGAGTGAATGGTTGCCTCTGCCCTATGATGGACTGGTGAACTGTCCAGGGTGTGACCCCACCTTTCACCTTATATCAGATGGGATTGGCCCCTCATGTGGAGGATAAAGTGGTAGACAATGGATTCATTGAATGGCTCCAGAAATACTTGAATAACAAACAGTAGAGGGCAGCAGTATGCAATTGTTGAGTCTAGTCTGCCAAACCTAAAGAACAAGGTGGCCAAGACAGGAAGAGACACTGGACTGCATGTCAAATCAGGTCAAGTCAGTTTTATTTATATAGCCCAACATCACAAACACAATTTGCCCCAAAGGGCTTTACAGTTTTTACAACAAATGACACCCTCTATCCTTAGACCCTCACATCGAGTGAGGAAAAAAATTATAAAAACCCTTGTACAGGGGAAAAAAATGGGAGAAACCTCAGGAAGAGCCACAGAGGAGGGATCCCTCTCCAAGGACGGACAGACATGCAGTAGGTGTCACATGCACAAGTTCAGCAGATTACAAACAAAACAGCATGTGTGGTCACTCAAAAGCAATGAGAAATCTATAAAGACAACAATCACTGACAAAATTGTATAAACCAAATGTGCACATTTTATGTAATGTACTTGTTAGTGTCTAATTTACAGAATTAGATTGCATATGTAGGAACCAGAAACACTGTTGTGTTAGTTATCAGTTTCCTCAGACTGTTGGCACCCAGTGATATAAAGTTATGTTAGCTCGAGGCTGAAACCTGAGTTCATGTTTTCCTGATGAATTTTGTTTACATATATAAAACTAATGAGGTCGTCTGCCCGATTATACATGTTGAAGAATCAAATTCCCATTCAAATCCAATATTACTGCGGAATATTGAATATGATCGCGGCAGCAGTGAGAAGCAGCATGGCAGGGGCTGGTGATCTGCATTTCCTACAACATAAAGAAGGCTGTCGATCATGCGAAAAAACACACATGTCAGCTGCCACGTCAGCTGCCATTTCAAAATGATACTGTTCCAACAAACGCAACAAACGTAAACTTTGGGAAGTGATCCACGTTATACTGTTTAACGTACTACTGCCAGCATCGCTGCACTACCTCTACGTGGCTACCTGTGTACGGCAATGTGCCATATACACCAAATAATGAGTCAGTGCTTGCCAGACATGCAGTGGACACCTGTACCAAGTTATCATCATAACTGGGCCTTTACACAATCTATGCATCTGTTCTGCGCCAAGGACAGGCTACGCTAAGCTCAGCTAGCAAATGTAAACAAACCAACAAACCCCGATGATGGGCCTACAACAACGAGTGACGATGGATTACCTCTTGGCTTCCCTGCAAGCGGAATGGGTGCAATTCCTATCGGTGACTGCGATTTAGTGTATAATAATGCGACACGACAAATTCTTTCCACTAAATTAACTGGGCCAACTGTCTCAGCTACAAAAACCGATTTTGGCCGATTAAAAAACAAAGGATTTCAAAAACATTTCAAACTGTCAACCATGCGAAAGGTATGGGACTGAAAACTCAAACTAAGAGGGCTTTTTGGTGGAATATCAGGAGTATTGTTTCAAAGACTGAACAAATGGCTCATTTACTATCGAACTCAAACCTGGACTCCCAGTGCTTGTCTGAAACCTGTTTATAGCCAACAGCACCTAGTAATGTTTTTATAATGCCAGGTTATCAATGCTTCAGATGTGATAGACCTATTGGAAGAGGCGGGGGAGATTTGCTATAGTGAAAAATTATATCGAATGTGAACGTATTATCTTCAAAGCTGCTATCACTCTAGAGTATGTTGCTGTAAAACTGGTCTTATCTCAACAAATGTCATTCATGGTTGTAGGTTTTTATAGACCTCCAAATGCAAACAATGCTTTTTATGACCAGCTCACTGGCATCCTAAAAGAGTGTAATCACAACAAGGAGATAATCCACATGGGTGATCTCAACATAAACTGGGAGGATAAGGTGAAGAGAAGAAAACTGAAAATCATTACAGATAAATATCACTTTGATCAGTTAATTAAGGGTCCTGCAAGAAATGGACGTGGTTCACGTACACAACTAGATCTATTATTCTCTAATAAAGTTGGCAGGATAACAAAAAGCTACAGTATGATTTCATTACTGGCTTGTCTGATCATAATTTGACTTTGGTGGCAAGGAAATTTACAAAAAATAAAATAAAAAAACTACATCACATTACACATACTCTTCTTTTATACCAAAAAAAACAAAAAAGCTGCATTTAATAATGAAGTTAACAATGTCAAATGGAATGAGTTACTGTCCACTGAAGAATTAGGGCATGGCTGTGACTTATTTACATCAATGTTAACTCCATAAGTGCCAAATATACCGTAGAAGTACGGAAGAAACATAGAACTAAAGCTAATTTACCAGAGTTTAATGCAACCCTATGGCAGCTGATGAAGAGTAGAGACTCAGCGTTGAGGAAGGCCATTAAGACAAGAAGAGACACAGACATGTTGATATATAAAAGTGTGAGAAATAAAGTTATTAGAGAGCTGAGACTTACTCAATCTAGTTTTTATCTTCAAATGATGAGTGAGGCAAAAGGTAATAGCAAAGAAATTTGGAAGAACATTAATCATTTCACAGGGAAGGAACAAAACTTCTCTGGGGGTCTTCAGCTCAAAGTTAATGGTAAGCTAGTTGAAGACAATACTACAATTGCCTCTATTTTTAATTCCTTTTTTCTTCAATCAGTTCAGGAACTAGGTAAACTTTTTTTTAAAAAAAAGGGATCTTAATACTGTCCATGCCAACTGACAGGGCAGGGTTTTGAACTTGTCACAGTTGACGAAGGGCAAGTTCATAAAGTAATTTGCTCCCTGAGAGTGCAGCGATGCCTTTCACCTGGACACAATGCTAATCAAAAGCATGTTGATAGTCTATCCCTATTACTCGCCTATATATCAACGATCTACCTCAGCATTGTCATGGCGTAGATTTACAATTGTATGCTGATGACACAATAATATATACACATGCAAAAAAAATGCTCAGGTGGCAGCTGAGAAATTAACTGAGGCAATGAGAGGTGTGACTGAATGACTTGATCAATCCTGTCGCAGCCTAAATATTAGCAAGACAAAAGGTATGTACTTTTCTAAAACCAGTACTCACACACCTAATGCAAAGGTTTTAATTAGGGGTGATATAGTTACTGAATTTAAATATCTTGGTGTTACACTAGACTCAAATCTCAACTTTAAGTACAATTTGGCAAATTTTAGGCAGATCAGACACTGTCTTTCTATGGATGCAGCAAAGATATTTATGCATGCCTTTAGTATTTAATATTTATTTAATATTGTATTTTATCTTTGTATTTTATCTTATTATCTTATATTGCTATCTTAATATGTCCTGGTTGTTTTTATCCCATTGTGTTGTTACTGGCACTGTGTGTAATGCTGCTGCTACACTGCAATTTCGGTGTTACACTAGACTCAAATCTCAACTTTAAGTACAATTTGGCAAATTTTAGGCAGATCAGACACTGTCTTTCTATGGATGCAGCAAAGATATTTATGCATGCCTTTAGTATTTAATATTTATTTAATGTATTTTATCTTTGTATTTTATCTTATTATCTTATATTGCTATCTTAATATGTCCTGGTTGTTTTTATCCCATTGTGTTGTTACTCGATCTATCTATCTATCGATCTATCTTATTCTTCCCACATACATCACACTGTATCACCTGTTGGGAGCAGGCTGTAAAAATCACACTTAGACCAATTGAATCACTATATAAACAAGCACTAAAAGTGTTTGATAAAAAGCCACTTCTGCATCACCACTGTGAAATACTAGATAAACATGATCTTTTGAGTTTTGAAAATTTTCATCTCTTTTCAAACCTCTGTACAGTATACAAAATTTTAAATGGACTGGCCCCTACTTGTCTGCTTGACTTTGTTCAATCTCACTCTGTAAATTCTGTAAGATCCACAAGAATAGCTTCCATACACAATTGTATAGTACCATTTTGCTATACTTCCTTTGGACTTTCAGCTTTTGCAGTGAATGCCATAGCATTTTTAAATTTCAATTAAAACATCTACTGAAAGCCAATCAACACTGCACCTACCAATTACTGACAAAACATGTTCCATACACTTTATTTTTACATATCCACAGTGGTGCTGACTGTGTGTACAGTGGCATTACCATGTGTGTTTGTTTTATTATGCTTGTTATGTATTGTCTGTGTGTTGAATGTTGTCCTGTGTCTGCTGATTGTTTTATTGTGCCCTGTCAGGGGACTGCAGATGTAAATTAGCCTAAGGCTAACTCTGGTACAGTGCATCAAATGGAAACATTTATGTTAATAACTGTACATGGTCAAATAAACTGTACGTGGTACAAATAAAATTAATAAAGAAAGAAAGAATAATGTTTATTGCAGACTAAAATCCACTCAGACAGACAGCCAAGGCGTATTTTAACATTACACACACAATCCCTTTCATTAAACACCATGAGTCAGGATATATACGTATATCCATGGATATGATTACATCTCATCATTCACTATGTAGCAAGTTTTCACATAGTCTGGTGTAGTGTTATAGTGCTCAAATACAGTATGACACAGAATGCTCAGTATACTGTATAATTTTACAACAGTCTCTGGTGTGATGCCATTGGCCTGATTTCCAGTCTAATTCTAACAGGCCCCAGCCAGTGTTTCCCTCAGAGATTCCTGGCCAAGTCAGCCATGACAGGCACAGTTAGCCTATGTGGCATGTTCTGTGAGTCACAGCTTTAGACTCACATCATCTGAGAAATACAGTCATTATACTAACACTTATCATGTTTTAACCTCAATAACGTAAAGTAAAATGTGCATTTACTGCAGGCAAACAAGTTAACAAATCATCATGTGCCCATGTGCAGCCTGTTGTAGTTTCTCCGACTTTTTTTATGCCCTTTTCTAACTCTTTAGCTTTCATTGTTTGTTTTCTTTTGTCAGTTTTTATTTTAGTAACTTATTTAAGCTGAGCCCTCTCTAAAAAGAGTTTTTTTTCACCACACAATTCCGTGCTCAGCTTGTTTACACTAGGGATCAGCTGATTGCCCTGAACACGGCTGGCATGGAGGACAGATCAACAGATATCCCTGAAGAGATCTGGAGATGGACTCATAGGGGGATGCACAGGGGGACTGAAACAGCAGAGAAGGAGAATGAGCACAAAAGTGTGGAGGCTTGAGGAAAAGAGGAGTTTTCAGCTGTGTCTCCCCTCTCTCATCATGGGCAATGTAAGATCGGTGGCAAATAAGGTGAATGACTAACAGCGCTATCCAGGAGTCACAGGGAGTATCGTGAGTACAGCCTGATGTGCTTCACGGAGATGTGACTGCACCAGGATATAGCCAACAACAAGGTTTCTATTGATGACTTCCAGAATGTTTGGGCTGACTGGGATTGCACTGTCAGTGTTAAGGGTAAAGGTGAAGGACTTTCCGAACTCAAATGCAACAGTCAACAACAGATGATGTAATCCTGGTCACATCACTGTTTAGGAGAGCATTTGCAGCCCGGACATTCAGTGGCTTGCTGTTGGGCTTAGGCCATGTTATTTGCCCAGGGAATTTTCACATGCCATCATATTGACTGTTTACATCTCCCCCTCTGCCAACTATATATGAACTGTCCTACTAGAGAGGAGAGAACCATGGACTTGTTTTGTGGCAACTCTAAGGACACATATAGCTGCTCCCCCTCTCCCCTCTGGGAAAGTCAAATCACAATCTGGTTCACCTCAAACCCTGCTACATGCCTCTGTTGAAGAACCAGCCACCGACCAATAGGACAGTGAGGAGATGGTCACAGGGAGCCACACTGGGAGGACACTGATGATAAGTGTATTACAAATTACATCAAATTCTGTTGTGAACTCCGTGGTGCCAGCCAGATCTGTCTGTTGTTGCCCAAATAACAAGCCATGGGTGACAAAAGACACCAAAGCCCTCCCTAATAAGAATTAAGAGAAAGAGAAAGGAGGTGAGAACTGTCCAGGGGGTCCTCAAAGGGAGGATCAAGTAATGCAAGGAGGAAGGAGGAAGCTGGAGCACAGACTCCAGCAAAACAATATGAGAGAGGTTTGGAGCGGCATGAGGACCATCACCAGCTTCAGGTTGAATGGCAGCAGAGGAGCTGATGACAGTGTGGATCCCCCCAACTAGCAGTACCAATGACTCTGCTGCTGTCTGCCCACTCCCACCCCTTCCTCCCCTTCCTATTCACAGCTCATCAGCCTCCTGTTTGAGTCCGCCCCCCCCCCCCCCCCGACTCCTCCTCCCCACCACCTCCTCCTCCATCAACAACAACAGCACTCATCTGTCTGACAACTGACAATATGCCTCTCTGCTGATCAGGTGAGAAGACAGCTGTCAAGACTCCACACAGGCAAGGCTGTGGGTCCTGGTGGTGTTAGCCCCAGGGTGCTCAAAGACTGTGCCCCCCCAGCTCTGTGGAATACTACAACAGGTCTTCAACCTGAGTCTACAGAGGGTCCCTGCGATGTGGAAGACATCCTGCCTCGTCCCTGTACCAAACATGTCACAACCTAGTGACACCAAGGATTACAGGCACGTGGCACTGACTTCACACATCATAAAGTCCCTCAAGAGACTCATCCTGGAACAGCTCAGACCATGGTCAAGCCACTGTTAGACCCCCTCCAGTTTGCATATTAGCCCCGACTTGGAGTTGAGTATGCATCATCTTCCTGCTCAACCGCATCTATGCTCACCTGGGCAAGCCGGCAAGCACTGTGAGGGTCACCTTCCTTGACTTCTCCAGTGCATTCAACACCATCTGTCCAGCTCTACTGGGTGACGACGATGCAGGTGGATGTGGATATCCTGACAGGCAGGACACAGTATGTGCGATTGCAACACAGTGTTCAGACAGAGTGGTCTTTTTCTCTTCACCCTCTACACCACTGACTTAGCTATTACACACCTGCCATCTTTAGAAGTTTTCTGATGACTCTGTAATAGTTGGATGTATCAGCAAAGGTGACGAGGTGGAGTACAGGATGGCGGAAAAATTTTGTCACATGGTGTGGACTAAGATTAAGGAGCTGTTGTGGACCTGTGGAGGAACAAGGCACCTGTGACCTTGGTTCTCATCTATGTCTATGGACATTCTTCAGGATTACAAGAACCTGGATGTCCATATTCACAATAAACTGGACTGTGCTAAGAACACCGACACTCTCTACAGAAAGGGCCAGAGTCGCCTCTATTTCCTGAGGCAGCTGGGGTCGGTCAATATCTGCCAGACTTCGCTGAGGATGTTTTATCTGTGGTAGCCAGTGCTGTCCTCTATGCTGTTGCATGCTGGGGCAGCAGTTTCAGGGTGGCAGATGCCAACAGACTCATCAAACTGATCAGAAAGGCCAGTGACATTGTAGGGTTAGACAAGTTAGGCAGCATCTTAGACAGCAACTCTCATCCACTCCGTGTGTGGTCGGACACAAGAGCACCTTTAGCCATAGACTCATTCTCCCAAAGTGCACCGCAGAGCGCCACAGGAAATCATTCCTGCCTCTTTCAATTAGACTTTTCAACACCTCTCTCCATCACACAAACTGGACTCAAAGTATAATAATGGGACTATTTTTACTGTGCAATATTCATATGCTGTTATACACACCTGCTGCTGCCTGCTGAACATGCAGGGTATATGACTATATTTATTCTATTCTGTTTTATTTTATTATATTCTATTTTATTTATTTCATTCTATTTTGTTTATCAAGGTTTACAGTCCAATCTTTAATGTAAATATATTAGACACTTATTATATATATACTGTTCTTATGTATGCACTGGAGCAACTGTAACACTGACAATTGTGATGTAAATTCGCACAAACAGTACTGGGAAGTCTGTCACTTTTTTAATGATTTATATTTTTTATTATAAATGGGAAAAGTGGAGAGATGCACCACAGGTGGAGTAGTGCACTATTAGCACTGTTGCCTTACAGCAAAAAGACCTGAGTTTCCTCCCAAAGTTCAGAAACTCTAAGTGGACACTTTAAATTGACTGTAGCTGTGAATGTGAAAGTGAAAGGTTGTTCATCTTTATATGGTGGCCATGATGACCTGTCCAGGGTGTAACCTGCCTGTCACCCTGTGTCAGCTGAGATTGGCTCCAGCGACCTTGCAACCCTTATGTTGAGGACAAAGCGGTGGACAATGAATGAATGGAAGAAGTGAAAAAGTGCCCATTAAGCCACACTTAGTGACAAATAGACTCTATTCATACCTGAATGATCCAATCTGATCCAGTCTATTGAGAATGCTTTCTCAGATATGGTCAGAAAAATCACTTTCAGAGGTGTTTTGAGGATGCATGAAGCCACATGCCTGATCTTGCATGAACGCTATCTGGGCTCAGGATTGGAGACAGTCTGAGCAGCTTAAGTCCTCTGACTCATGGCAGTTTCCCTTTTTTTCACAATAATCTGTACTCCTGTGCTAATTTATTTGCAGCCACCATCACCATGGTTTCTGTTTTGCAATGGCTACTTTTATTATATCAGCTTATGTTATATCAGCCCCTTTCTCTGTCAACTGCACATACATTCACACAAACACACACACACACTGAAATTATATACACATCTTTACAGCCAGACTCATTTAAAAAAAAAAAAAATATTCAGTATGTACAGTATTTAAATAATCAGGGGGAAGACAAATCCAATCATGTGTGGTCAAAAAGACACATCCAGGATGCATTTTAATGCCAAGTGAGTACTTCAGGCTGTCCACAGGTCACAACAAAGCCATTACCACATTTAGAAAACTTTACTAAAATGTCAGAAGACTGCAGTCAAAAGCAGCACTGCTAACTGAATGAATTAGACCTAGAAAAAAAAAACAAAAAAAAAAACAACACATACACATTTGAAAAGAATGTCCCATAATTCACAAAACCTGTCAATCCAAGGGACTCCTCCATAATATAACTGCTTTGAAGGAAATAAAGCATTCACTGTTCGAGGAGCACAATGAGCTCCAATTATTGCAAAATGTTCATGCTCATATCACACCATGGCAGTTACCCAATCAGCCATGTTTTTCCAGTGTAAAAAAAACAAAACAACACAACTTCAGTTACACTCATTATTCTAGTACAAATTACAAAATACTGTATAAGCAATTATATGAAATACATACAGGGTTAATGTACCCTATCCATACAAGAATATCCCTGATTGAGATTCATACAGAGAAACATGTGCACACTCTGGCACCAGCGTAGAAAAGTGTGTTATGATGTAGCCAGCAGTGATGTCTATGGTTAATGTGATTTACTCTGATATTTTATCTGATTTTGTGACTTGGAGCACCGCATGCCAACACCTCTGTATACTGTACATTTTGTGCAATTTATTCCAATCAGTTTCATTGTCTGATGCCATTTAGGATTCAGGTGATATCATATGGACAGAAATGTACACCATCTGCCTCAAGAGTAAACTTGACTTGAAAAGTGTTAAAACATTGCTGTTTAAATGTGCTATATCTTGTTAAGCAAGCATACCCTTCAGATTACCTCAGTGTAGAAATTGTTGAATGTTTTGATTAGAAAACAAAAGTTCTCTTTTAAAGCCTAAAGAGTTGCAATTCGACCAATGTAATGTAAATCTGTTTAAGCAAGAAATTCAAAGACAACACCTGAAACTAGGCACTTACAAGCTGTCAAATATGTGCTTTAACTGCTATTTGTCTAATTTACATCATACTCTATTAAAGAAATGCTAAAACAAGTGATTGAGACCATTAATTCCTCAGGGAAATGATTAGTGATGTAATAAATCAAATGAGAAGTGGGTTTATATTCATTGCCTTGACAGCAAGACAATAAATCAACATACAAGTCATTTGCTCAGAAATATGGCATTTATTAGATGACTACAAAGCTGCATTTACTGCTAAAGGCATGATATGCAGCCTACACGATGGGGGGCAGCCAGATCTGCACTGTCAAAGGGGTCAAGGTAGTAAAATGCAAAGAAAATACAGGAATACCTCAGCAGCACAGGGACCACCAGGTACAGTAAATATGACAGGGACTACAATCACGAGTGGCTGAGGACAGTGATGCATCCCTACAGGCTCAACGACTTCTTTGTACGTTTTGAGGCATCCAACCTGACAATCAGACAGGGACCTGGTCCTTTCCACCATCTGACCTGCCAGCTCTCTGCAGTCACACAACTGACACACAAAGGACCCCAAGCAGGATCAACCAAAGGTTAACATACCAGGATGTGCAGTCAAAGCTTGTGCTGATGAGCTGACTAACATCTTCAACATCCCTCAGTCAAGCCAAAGTTAAAATGAGCCCCAAAACCCCCACAATAATGATTACTATATGTTGCTTTAACAGCCAAAGTGATGAAGGGCTTTGAATGACTTGTCAAACCAAACATTGCTTGATCCACTCCAGTTTGCTTATTGCCCCAACAGCTCCACAGAGGCTGCAACATCAACCACCCTGCACACAGTACTCACCCAGTTTGAAAACCAGGACATACATGCCAGAATCCTGTACATGATTTTGATTTATGCTCAGTATTTAATATCAATCCCCCCTTGAGGCATTAATGGAGAAACTTCTACTCTGCCTGAACACTGCCACCTATGGCACATCCTGACTGAAAGACATACTCAGTCTGCTGTTGTGCTTAGCACTGGATGGATCAAGGATGTGCTCAGAGTTCATCTCTGCTTACACTGCTAACTCATGACTGTGTATCCACACACGAGAGTAAGTAAATTGTCAAGTGTTTGGACAGTAACACAGTAGTGTGACTCATCTTAAGTAACAACAAATAAGCGTAGGAGGAATTGGATAAAAAGAAAGGAGATGATCATTGTCTTTTGTCGGACACATCCTGAACATACGCCTCTCAGCATCAGCGGCTGTAGTATAAAGTTCCAGGAAGTGCAGATCTCTGATGACCTCAGCTGGTTCAAAAAAACCACTGGGATTGTGAAAATGGCACAGCAGAAGACTGCATTTTTTTGAAGAAACTAAGACAAGCATTACTCCCTAAAAGCATCCTCATCACTTTCTACAGAAATGCACTGCAGAGTGTGCCTCATGGTACCAATCTGCAATACAGCAGACAAGAAGGCAGTGCAGATACTCATACTCTGTTCAAAATACTTCCCTCAGGCAAAAGGTATAGAAGCATCAAGAGCAGAACCACCAGACTGCTCACTAGCTTCAGCCAGTGTTGCCATGAACTGCAGTTTTTGGTTTTTATTCTGATTGAACAGGTGAAATCTGGTTTCAGGAAGATGCATAAAAATTAGGCTGTTGGGGATTAGTCTGGCATATATATATTTTTTAGGTTATATCATTTCCAGTGATCCAAAAGGTATATGGTGATGAGTCTTCACTGATTTATGTTCTTGTTGTAGTATAACCCCAACTGTAAAATAGTTGGGATGCTGTGTAATAAATATGTAAATAAAAACAGAATGCAATAATTTGCAAACTTCATAAACCCAAATTTTATTACCAGTAGAACATAAACAACATATCAGATGTTGAGAATGAGACATTTTACCATTTAATGAAAAATATCATGAAGCGAAAAATCTGGCAAAGGTCCGGGACTGTTGAGCAGCTAGAATCCTGCATCAGACAAGAATGGGACAACATTCCTTTCCTAAAACTCCAGCAACTGGTCTCCTCACTTCCTATACGTTTACAGAAAGTTGTTAAAAGGAGAGGGGATGCTACACAATGATAAACATCTCCCTGTTCCAACTTTTTTGAGATGTGTTGCTGCCATCAAATTCAAAATGAGCTAATATTTTTCATGAAATGGTGAAATTAATCAAATATGGATTTATGAGATTTGCAAATCATTGCATTTTGCATTTATTTACATTTTACACAGCATCCCAACCTTTTCGAAATTAAGGTTGTATAAATTGGTATGGTAAATGATCACAGCAGCGGAAGTGCTAACCTCAATATTGAGAAAATCTTGGGGCAGGTTTTTGGTCGGTTTTTATCACATTTCGGGTTAGAAATCATTGGCTCTTTATGACAACACTGTCTTCATCCCACATTCCATTAAACTATTACAGAGCTGAGCTTAATGCACCTCACCATTTTATCATTTTAATTGCCTCACTTGTATTATAATTCTCTTATCTGACTTTTAATATGTATTTCTATTATCTGACATTTACATTTTTAGTGCTTTCTATAAATAGTAAATGTGTCTGGTATTTTTAACTTAACACACACTTTAAAAAGAATATATGCACTCGGCACTTCGGAAATGCTTCAGCAACTTTAAGAACATGTTGGGGATGAGGGTTGGTACTGTTATGGAGGATGTTCTATTGTTGTCATTATTGTCCCATATTGTGGATCCCAAGAGAAACACTCTCTCTTTCTTGTTTGCTCTACTTCACTGTGGACAGCAAAATGGCAATACATCTTGATTTAGTTTAGGATGATTTTTATTTAAACAAGAAGAATGTTACAGTTTGTTTTCTCTATTTCTAAAT
Source organism: Brachirus orientalis (assembly GCA_016785285.1). NCBI lineage: Eukaryota > Metazoa > Chordata > Actinopteri > Pleuronectiformes > Soleidae > Brachirus > Brachirus orientalis. The sequence continues at coordinate 1,901,082 of JAFBJR010000112.1, read as the reverse complement.
CCTCTATGGATTAATAAAGCATCACCTGCAATAGAAACGATCCGACAAATCATGTGTGAACACAGTTTCAGGTTTATTGTAAGAGTAACAGCTTTTTCTGGAGGGGTAACCCAGTGATGTGTGGAATTCACCTTCCATGAAAATGTAACATTCCTTGCTAAAGACAATAAATTATTTCACATAAACTAATGGGAGTATAATAATTTACAGTGTACAGTCTGTGTGTGTGGACTGCCAAATGCTGATGAAGAATGTTACTTCTCTGTCAATTAAAGTCAGCGCCAAGCCACCGATTCACACACACACACGTGTGAACACACGCACACATAACTCATCCCTTAATTCTCACTCTCTCCCTGCCCTGCATTAGACTGATGCGTCAGTGGGACAATAATGGAGAGCAGAGGCATATGAGCAAGTCCTGAGATGACAGCGAGCCTGGCATCCCCAAATCCCCATCCACTGCACCATGGCTCTTTGTCACAATATAATCCTTTCTCACTTTCTAAGAGGCTAGAAAAAAAGAGGCAAAAAAAAAAAGGAAAAAATGATAGTTACAGCTGATCAACAAATGGCAGTGGCAGTTGAAAGATTAATAGAGAACGGGTATAGAGTAGCACAGCTATGCTTAGAGGAAGTCACTGAAAGAAAGCAGCTCAAAGGAAACGATATGACTCAGCTGCATAAGCATTCAGGAAAAGGTGGAATCCGTACACAGAATTCAAATTAAAGAAAGACATTTTGAAGCTGTGCATGTGATACACAGAGATACACACAGAGAGAGATAGCAAGGGACAGAGAGAAATGAGAGTCAGTGGTCTTGGTGTGTGGGTAGAAGAAGAGCAGGAAAGAGAGAGGAGCCAAAATGAAAATAAGAGAGAGCAAAAGACTAAGGCAGTTAGTCCATTTGGGTTGACAGAGCTGAAGCAGAGTGTTTGGAAGTGATAAGGCAGTGAATGTGCAGCACAGGCAGGAGACGAAACAACTGCATCTCCTCATCCCTCTATTAATACCACTGACACGCCAGTGAACACTTTTGTTTCCAACTTAGTCATTTATGAGCAAATGCACACACCCCCACACACACGCACACACACACACACCCAAACACTGTGGCCTGGAGCACATTTGCCAGTGCTAATGGTCTGGGTAATATGAACATAACATAAATAGTGTTGGGGAAATAAAAATCACAAATACATTACAAAAAACATTCTGGCATTTTTTTTGTACTGTATACCAGATGCTTGTTAATTCATCTTTGACCATTAACTGACAAGATTAAAAATTTTCTTTGCCACCACCCACCCACAGCTTTAGTCACCATGTATGCATAAAGGCATGCAAATACAGTACACTCAATAAAAATATAAAAGCAGCACTTTTGTTTGTGCTCCCCTTTTTCTGGGCATTTAAGTAAAATATGTCAGATTTCTTCCATGAAAACAAAAGACTTGTTTCTCTCCAATGCCTATATTCACCTTCATTAAAGCATACCTGGCAAATAAAACATCTAAAGGCTGGTTCAAGAGCGTGAGCCTTGGACTGGTGACAATAAAACATCACTCTCAAAGCCCAGTGCAGTTCTTTTTCCACAGTTCGGTCTGGGTACATGTATTGAAGGAGTGTGGTCACCGCAGTCAGTTCCAGAGCTGTTGCCTGTGAGCTGTTTGTTTCACCAGCATATGCTGCCTCCAATGTATTTCAAGAGAATTTAGCACATCATACAACAGGCCTCACAACTGCTGAGCATGTGTTACCACGGCAGCTCAGTACACCACATCAGGTGTCTTTACCTGAGAGATCATGTGAGATCAACCCACCAGACTCCAGCTTTCCTTGGAGGCAGAATCGTGTGCAGTCAGGAACAATTGAGTGATTGTGGGCCTGGATGGATGTTGACCAGACTGCTGTGAGCGGTCTAATGCTCACTTTCAAAGTGTGCTGCTCTTTGGACAACTGTTGTCTTCATGGATGAACCGGGGTATACACTGTATTAGGCAGACGGTCGACACTGGGTGTGATGTCGGATTGGTAGAATGGCCCCTAGTGGTGGGGTTATGGTATGGGGAGGCATAAGCTATGGACAGCAAACACTGATTGATGTTGATTTGACTGTGCTGAGATATATTGATGAGATCCTCATGTGTATTGTCCAGCCATTCATCCACCAACATCATGTCATGTTGCACCATGATGACGCACAGCCACTCAATTCCTGGCCTCTGAAAACATTCCAGTATTTGTGTGGCCTGCATCCTCACCAGACATGTTCTCCCTTTGTGTATTTGGATTTTCCAGTGTTCTGCAATTTTCTCCCACAGTCCAAAAACATGCAAAGGTTAATTGGACACTCTAACGTGACCATAGGTGTGTGAGAATGACTGCTTGTTCATCTCTGTGTGTTGGCCCTCTATCGACCTTCATGTGGAGATGGTACACGGTGAATTAATGAGAATCGCAGCAGGTTCCAATTCCTGTCAATGTCCAACAACTTCAGATAGCCATTGAGGGGGGAGTGGATCGATATACCCGAGGCCACGATCAATAACCTTATCAATTCTTTGAGAGAGAGTGGCACTTGTACCAGACACTGACAGGTTCTCAACCCTTCCTTAAAATGCCCTATGTGATGCTTTATTTCGGTGTCTAATAAAGATGTTTCATTAAAATAAACTGCACATTTTAGAGTGGCCTTTTACTGTGACCAGTTCCACACTCACCTATGTGATAATGATGCTCTTTAATCAGCATAATAATATGTTTCATTTCACATAATCCATCAGGTGATGGATTATTTTAGTAAAGGTTTAGTGCTCACTAATACAGCTTTTAAATGGTCGGTATGGTAAATGGTCTGGATTTATATCGCGCCTTTCTCTTGATGACCACTCAAAGCCTCTTTCCTCCACAGTTTTTTGCTATTCACACCCATTCATTCAAACATTCAAACAGAGCGTCTATGAGCACTTTCTATCTCACATCTTTCATGGACATGTCAAGAAGGACACATCAGCTTGTATAGTAGCGGAGCCAGAAATCAAACTCACAACCTTCTATTTGAAAGACGACTTGTATGTATGTAAATATATATAATTATACTACTTTGAGATACTATACTCTGTGTGCTTGCCTCTTTCCTAAAGTGTGGGGGCCGCTGTGGAACAGTGGGGGAGCAGGTTGTCTTACAAGAGGAAGGGCGGAGTTTGATTCCAGGTTCAGACTCAAAAAAACTACTTGTGCAAATATGATGGAGAGTATTCCCAACTCATGCAGAGGAACATTTACTCTGCAACAGTAGTATTTGTGAGCTGAAAGACACCTTCATCTGTGAGCATGTCTGCCTCAGCTGTACATCTGTGGTACTGCAAGCACACACATGCAAGATCGGCCTTCTCTATGTACTCTTTGAGAATTTTGAGACTTTGGAAGAGACTAAGTGATATTTTCTCCGATGAATCACATAACAGTCAGCAGTGTGTGCATGGGAATGACAGATGTGTGATGATGCTGTTTGAATGTGTGTGAATGGCAAATTTGAAGTGCAAAATAATTTGCACAATATAAATGCAGCTCATTTGCCATTTGTATTGTATATTTACTATTCCTTCACCTACGCTATATTTTTTCTTTTATTTTTACAGTCATGCAAATCTACCACTGCTGTAACACCAAAAACATTCTCCTCTGGAGAATCAGAAAAAGCCATATCTTATTTAATAATCATCTTTTTCTCTAGTTGTCTGTGGTATAGTACATCCATATCCTTACGCATGATTTTTACAGTTTCCCAAAAGCGAGACACAATATTTGAAGAATAGCATGTCACCATTTTTGGAAAAAATAGTGACAGGCTGATCATGTGCGCTGCACAGTGGTGACAGACATTTGCTCTGGTGCTGTACCTGCAGAACGGGTTTACAGTCAGACAGTGCTGAACTGTTTTGTAGAATTCTTTTTGCAGCAAAAGAAAACAGATAGGATGAACTTTACCTCTGCGCAGACAAAAAAAGGCACTTCACTTTCTTTAAATGCAGCACTTTGCATATATTTTCATGCAATCTGTCATCAAGGCACCACACCAAAACCGACAGCTGTAAAAGTAATAAAAGATTTCATTCCCTCAAAGTATGACAGATCAGCTTTATTGAAAGAGTTTGTAGAAGGTCAGAGACATACAAGGCTCTGCAAGTGCACTTAAAGCTGCTAAAAGCAAGGGAACACAGCTTTGACAAAATTCCTGATTTATCAGTTGTTATTTTCCTTTTAAAGTTGTTTTCTCCTTCCTGGCTTTTAAAAAATAAAGATGACATGTCAGAATAGAAGTAGAAACAGTCATTCATAAGGTTTTCATAGTGAAGTAAAACTATGCAAAATATTTATGTATAGACAGTGTTGCATCAATTCCTTGGCTAATGCTCTGTGAATATGATGATATAAGTATAAATATTTCATAAGTGAAATGTACATATTTGATTAAATTATAATGGGATGTGGTTTTAATACAACTATGTGTATATGTTATATAATTTTCTTTATAAAGCACTTTTTAAGCAAGACAAACACATGAACTCATGGACAGTAAGAGGATTAAAAATGCAATAATAGCAGAAACATACTGAAATAATTAAACCACAATGATACTTTAACTAGTACATAAAACCTTTGAAGTAAAATATATGAGTTAAAAAAGGCCTCTCTATAAAAGTAGGTTTTTAGGGATGATTTAAAAATAGCAACAGATACAGCTGATACAGATAAACAGAGGTAGGTAGAACCAGAGCTAAGGAGCCACAAAATATTGCAAATGTTCAGTCACTGTTGGTCTTAATCACTGCTCTAGAAATAGTTACAAGACCAGAAATTGGTAAATATACAGTAAGAGGCCCATTAGGTTTACATGGAGTGAAGTAGTGATGGACGGAGTCTGGTGCCAAATGATTAAAAGTATTTAAATTCAAAAGAGAATGTAAGCCAGTGCAAAAAGGCAAACATTGGTGTGATGTGAGAGTACTGGTTTGACGGTCAGTGATGTAGCTGCTGAGTTTTGAATAATGTGGATTTATTTAACCAGGTGAAAAATTGCAGTAGTTAAGGCAGGAGGAAACCAGGGCATAAGAATTTCTCTGTGTTGGTGTAGAATTGGCCAGAACATTTTTTTTTTTTTTTTTTTTTGTCATGACCTTTGGATCTTAATTTGATAGTGTTCATGCAAATTTTGCAATGATTCTGTTAATAGGTTTGGTAATAGTTTTTTTTTTTTTTTTTTTACTTGCCTTGTGTTTCAGTTTTATTTTGTATTTTGGTCCTCATGTTTTTTTGACCTACGCAAAGGAGCTAAGTTTTCATCAGCGTAGGTTTTTCTGTAAGGTTGTCTTTCTTTTAGCAACTCCTGTTAGCAGTTTCTGTCTACTCAGTCAGAATTATTTTGTAATGAGAAGGTGATCACCATAGTATTTAACCATTAAAGAATCTACTCACAATCATATTTTCAGGAAATCCCTATCTCTTATAAATGGCAAAACCGTAAATAATAATAATAATAATAATAATAATAATAATAAACAAACTATGTTTTGTTTGATTTTGTTTTAGTTCCTGTCTTTTTGTTCTTGCCTTTGTGATTGTCTGCCCCATCCTGATGTGATTCACCTGGGTCCTGTTATTGTCACCTGTGTCTGGTTCTTCCCTGGTGTATTTAGTGTATTTAGTGTTTATGCTCCCCCCCTCTTTGCTGGGTTGTCTTCTCTGTCCTCTGCTGCTCCTCGTGTGTCTGGGTTATTTTGTACTTTACTTTTCATGTTTTACCTTGTACAAACTTTTCCTGTGTTGCATTGTTTTTTTGCCTTTGTGTTTATTTTATTTAACTTTTTATTAAAGACTCCTTTTTCGAAAGTTCATTCTGCCTTTTGGCTCTTCTTTTTTTAAGATTATTTCAAAATATTTCTCGGTTGTTGAAAGCATGACCAGGCTATTTTTCCTCACATGTCAGTCCCCTGATTTGTTTGCACCTGACTTGACCAAGGAACTTTTGTATTTGAATCGAGTGATGTTCAGGACCAAATGATAAGTAAACTAAGCATGTTAGTCTGTTAAGCATTTGTACAATTTATTGCTGTTACACAGTTTAAAGACAGATGAGGGTGTGTATCCCCTGCATAGCTACAGAATAAGATGCTGTGGAAGCAAAATATCTGTCTGGACCTGGCAGGGGGTCAGGTCTGGCCACAGAGTTTTTGTGCCCCCCTGTCAGGTGTGAGGGACATTAAATGTACATTAAATGTGCATAATACACCTGTTCTGAAATCAATTTACAATTCAAGAAAGTAAGAATGAAATTTTTACATTTGTAAATCTTGTTAATGAGATTTCCTGGAGGTCAATGAATGTGTCATGGTGGTCAATGATGCTGCATGCCTGTCAATCTTCTAAGGGCCCTGTGATTGGCAGGGAACTCATTAGAAACACCTGTGTGTTTTCTAGATAGATTTTTGTATGAGGCATAGGAACTGGAGCTTACTTTTATGGACTGGACCACCTCCATTTTTAAGCAAGCTTTTGGATATTTTTATATGACTAACATCCAGTGAATAGAAAAAAAAATTGTGTCAACATAAAATATCAGCAATGGAGCCGTTGCTGGTAGCAGCACCAGCCATGATTCCTCAACTAAATGGTTGCTCTTTCTGCCATGCTTGCTGTGACAGTGGAACTAGGAAGGCTTGTCAAATTTCTGTGCGTGACCGGGGCACCCATGAACCCAAACAGGTGAATTTGGACAAATAAATTGTGAAACTGTATGAACTGAAAAGGTACTGTTCAGCAGATACAAAATAATGAGGATGCAGTTCATGGAGAGCTGTGTGCATGTGACAGGGAGAACTTCATGGATACTGTGCAAATCAAGTCCCTACTGGAGGCAACAAGGCCTGAACTGGTTAAAGCCGAGTCCATCGGGCTGACAGGAAAATGGACCTTGTGTAACATGCACTGTATACCACATTCACTGGCGTGCGCAAGCAACCCACCCAGTGTGCATGCTGCAACAGAAAATGCTGTGTCAGACCAACAGCTGTGAGGAAAAGTTGTGCAAAGAGATGTAAAACGTGAGTATGCATACAGTATTGCGCTTTTTTAAGTTGCAACAGCTACGGTGTAAATGATGCATATTTATGCATAGTATATGGATTGTGTGTGTCATAATTGTGTCATAATTAGGCCTCCCACAAAAGTTATAGACCCCTAAACTGTAATAAGTAATCAACAAAGTCAATTGTCCAACTTACAAGAGAGTGAGTCCAAGTCCAAGGCATGGACACTTTTATATGGAACAAAATTACAAATTTTATATGGCAAAACCACAATGCAAGAGTTGTAGTTGCTCATGTGGAACTCCATATCTTGCTTTATGTTCCTGATACTAAACTGTACACTAATAACATTTCTCACCATGCCAGGTTTTTAGAAAAAAAGTCCAAGAAAGAACAAATTTCATTTGAAATTTTAACTGTAAAACATTTTCTCAAGACTGGTAGGACTACATTTCTACCAAGTAAAATGCTACAAGCCAAAGATATGAGTCACTACTTTGTGTGATTTGCAAAAAAAAAAAAAAAAGCTTTCTTTTTGTATATCCTCTATCTGCCCAGCATTAACTCAGTCAGTGAATAGACCATTCAGGTTCATTTGGAGTGGCTGTCCAACCAAGGTCCTCAAAGTAAATTTGAATACAGTACATTCTGTCAGGGTCACAGTCAGCTCTCTTTTCACACAGACCCATGTCTGTCACAGTTTCCTCAACAGCCAATCACCACTGCACTGGTAGCCAGAGAAACCATAGCAACTGTGAAGCTTTGGATGTTATTGGCAGAGTGAGTTCAATGAAAGTGAAAAGGGACGGAAGTCAAGTTTGGAGATAATAAATCCATGAAAAACTGCTATAGAGAACTGACAGTGAGTCTGAGCTCAAACACATTTTGAAGGATTTCTTGGAGATCTTTGTCATGAATTAGTCTTTAGTGATAATGCCCATAGGTCCATAGGATGTCACACCCCCACAGTACCTATGGACGTCAAAGAGGTGGCATATTGCTACACATTAGGGATGTATAATACCATCGTGATATTGTGACAACAATATTAACTTTAAAATCTATTGTTAAGATCTCCTGATATGACTAATGCCTAAAACAAGAAGCTGAATAGCCTACTACCTCTTTCACATCTGTGCTTTTAAACTTTATTTATTTTGCACAATGCATCCAAAATATTATGTAAAGTCCACCACAGAAGAGACTAAATGACCTCTGCAGTTTGGCTCAGGTAAAAATGTATATTCCTATCAGTTTTTGCCCCAGTGTATTACCAATATAACGGCATATAGGATATCGGCAAAAAGTCTAATATCATGCACCTCTACTATACAAATAATGCCATTGCCACCATTACTCCGTCCTCATCCTCAACTGGCCCCTAAATTACCTAACAAAAGGGTCACATTCTGTATTTGAATTGTGATAGAAGACTTCACCCCATTTAATACAGTCTGTTCTAATTCCAAGAGCATCATATACCTAAACCCATAACCTCAGTCCTATCTTGGTCCCTAACCTAACCCCATTCTCTGACTTTTATTTAACTGTTGCCCTGCTCTGAGCATCTAAATTTGCCAGTGGGTTTACATTGGAATCAATTCAGAGCCCAATGCGTCTTTTCCAGGCACGGAAGGATACCTTGTATTTTGTCAGGTGACGTCAAGGGACGTGACAGAGCAGCAGTATATGACCCTCAGGATGAGAACGAGTTGTTCTTTAGCACCAGACTTAAAATCTCAGCATGCTGATCCAGAAGGATTCCCTCTGGAATTGGATTTTGGAAAATCTTAATCGGCCCGGATCAGCAGCAGCTTCTGCAACATCACAAAGGCACTAGTAGAACCAAAAAGTACCACTTCTTTTAGTCATGATTTCAGACTCTGAAGTTCAATTTTTTTCTGTGTCTCTTGAAACTTTTAAATCAAATCACTTTAGTTGTATAGTGCCAAAACACAACATATATTATCTCAAGACATGTTACATAGTAAGATATAAACCGTACAGTATTACAGAGAGAGGAGAAGAGAGACAAAACAGTTCACACAATGAGCAAGCACTTGGCATCAGTGGAATGGAAAAAAATCTGGCACAAAGATTTGCAGCATCTGCCTCCACTGGTTGGGGTGAAGGGACGCATGAAGGCAAGAGAAGAGACGGGGGACAGAAGGGGAGGAGAGAGAGAGAATGAAAGAGAGAGAGAGAGACAGACAGAGAGACCAGGAGGAAATATGTAAAGTTGTAGTCAGTCAAGATAGTTCCAAATTGGAAGTGCAGTTATAATTTTTATAGCACAATGAAATTTGTACAAGCAGTAGCAGGAGTCAGGCTGTGCCGGCAGCATGTGAATATGTATGAAAGATGAGTGACAGAAACAGACAAAGATGTATTGTATGAAAGTGTGAGTAAATGGGTGTGAATGGGTTAATGGCAAAGCTGCAGCAAAAAGAAGTCCTATATAAATACAAACCATTTACTACTTCCACTGCTAATAATAATACAGCATAATAGCCTTGCAACTAGATCTCGATCCTGCAGAATGAGGACAGTGGTGGTGTTGTATGCCTTCCTCCCATGTCACAACCTGTGGAATTTTCTTATAAAACTCATATTTTTTTGTTCACAATGTGATTGGTTTAAATTGTTGTGATTGGTGTCTGGGTCTCCATGTAGAGGTTTCATTTTCAGCTGTCTGACCAAACCCTGTCTCTCCCTTGATTGTTTACTACGGAAATTGAAGTGAAGCTTGTTCTACTGCTTCTACTTCCAAAGAATTAGACACACAGTGCAGGTCAAAATAGTCTGTTCTGACTGAACTCTTGATGCATGTGTATGTACACCACAATCAAATCATTTAATTATTATTATTATTTTGTTTCCATGGAAATGATGGAATTGTAAATTTCATTTGGAAGAAAACTTTTTGGAATGAAGACATTTAAACCCAGCAGTGTTATAACACAAAAAAAAAACAAGACAAGACAATAAAACCAATTAAACACATAAATGACAAGCTTCTTTATTCTTATATAATTTCTGTATTATTTCCCAGCCTTCAGTATTATGATTACTCTCTCTTTTTGTTGCTCAGTGTAAGTGAGACAGAGGTTTTGCAGCAGGATCTGGTTCTGTGTAAATCTTGGAATGTAAGATTGTAGACTGAAATGAGGTTAATCTGTTTTCTTTATTTATTATTAGTTTCCTCTGTTTCTGTCAGTTTTTGAACCTTGGCCATTTTAGTATTGTTAAATTATCTAAAATTATACTGTCATGTGGTGTAAGGCTATTTACTTGCGTGTCCTTGTTTGACCTTGCAGATGGCCTACTATGGTGCTTCACAAACTTTTCATATGTGGAACAACTTTTAACAGATGGTAAATAAATCTGACCCAATTCACAAATATAGGTGAAACAAAACCAGCCATTAGGGTTGGGTATCCTTCAGTTTTTTACAGCAGGCAGCATACATTATGTTGCATTTCTGCCTCTTCTTCTCGAGTACCTGTTTGCTTTTTCTTCTTTGGTTCCTTGAACCTAGCTGTACTTTTTTCCCCCTCCTTAATTGAGTTTAAATTGTGAAAGACCTTTTTATATTTTCCACAATAAACAGACTCCTACTTATGAGCTTGGTTTGTACTGTACTGTCTGACCAATCTGCTGCTGCAGTTCACAGCTAAAGAATGATCTGTGGGTCCTGACCCAAGCAGTCTTTTAGAATGATTGCCTATTAGCATACTACCTGTACCAAAGTGGGTTATAGTATATACTGTATATTTATGTCGATTAAAAAAAAAGATTTGAAGGGGGCATTGTCTAAAAACAGAGCTAAACTTGAGCATTCAGTTTTTCCCCTCCATTTCTTCATTTTATTCATGTACTGTATATGTTAGAATAATTATTTATTGATTCATAGTGAGTCAATGAGGACCAGTTATATTTTCTTTGTGGCAATTTCTAATTTGGCACCTACACCTTTGCATTACCAGCGGTTTGTCCACAGGTGGTAAACTTCACATTCCCAAAGATGTCTCTTGATAGAATTTAAATATGATACTTGTACTTCCCAATGAAAGTTAAATGTTTTGCCTGCTTGTCAATGTTCTTACCACCCTCTGCTTTAACCTCTTCAACAGTGAGTGAGGACCTTAAAATATAAAAGGAGTGGCTGCCACTACTATGAAAGACATAGTAAGAGAGAATGTTGCTTTGTTTTTTTTACAGTAATAAAGGTTAACAGGCTGTTTCCAGTCAGGATTTAGATTACACCATAGCACAGAAACAGCCCTAGTTAAAGTTACCAACAACCTCCTCTTTGCCTCAGATAATGGTCTGGTCTCTATACTTGTCCTGTTAGATCTTGATCATGAAATTCTACTGCAGAAACTGGAGCAGACTTTAGGTACTGCCCTCTGCTGGTTTTTGTCTGATAGATTCCAGTTTGTTGACATTAATGACAATGACTCATTGCAGACAAAAGTTAATTATGGAGTTTCACAAGGCTCAGTGCTTGGGCCTATACTTTTTACCTTATATATGCTTCCTTTAAGGAACATTGTTAGAAAGCACAACATACACTTTCATTGTTATGCAGATGATATACAACTTTATTTATCAATGAGGCCGGAAGAAATAAATCAGGTTGTTCAACTCCAGGAATGTCTTAAAGACATTAAGTCCTGGATGACCTGTAACTTCCTACTTCTAAACTGAGGTTATCATACTCGGCCCTAAACACCTTAGAGACAAACTTTCTGAACATATTGTCACTTTAGATGACATCACCATGGCGTCCAGTTCCACTGTAAGGAACCTTGGAGTTATTTTTGACCAGGATATATCATTCGATTCACATATTAAACAAATTTATATTAAACAGCCTTCTTCCACCTGCAGAACATGATGAAAATTAGAAACAGTTTATTTTTAAAGGATGCTGAAAAACTAGTTCATGTTTTTGTTACATTAGATTAGATTACTGTAACTCACTACTATCCGGATGTTCTATTAGGTCTGTTAAAACTCTTCAGTTAATTCAAAATGTTGCAGCACGAGTTCTGACAGGAATTAGTAAGAGAAACCACATTACTCCAGTGTTAGCTTCTCTACACTGGCTCCCTGTACAGTTTAGAATTCAATTTAAAATCCTCCTCCTCACGTACAAAGCACTTAATGATCAGGCCCCATCATATCTTAAAGATCTAGTTTCACCTTATCAGCCCAACAGATTACTTTGGTCCCAAAACGCAGGCTTACTTGTAGTTCCCAGACTCCATAAGAGCAGAATGTGAGGCAGAGCCTTTAGTTACCAGGCTCCTCTCCTGTGGAACCAGCTCCCAGTGTTGGTTCAGGAGAAAGCCACTCTCTCTGTATTTAAAGCAAAACATAAAACCTTCCTTTTTGATGAAGCTTATAATTAGAGCTGGCTCAGGGAAACCTGAACCATCTCTTAGTTATGCTGCTATAGACCTAGACTGCTGGGGGATTTCCTGTGGTACACTCACTCTTTCACACTCACTCTCTCATACTCAGGGTATTAATATGATTCAGTTATGTCTTATTTACCTCATTTTTTTCTCTCCCAAGTCTGTGTCTTTCCTTCCGTCCTCTCTCTCTCTCTCTCGCTCTCTCTGTCCTTATCTTGCAGGCTGCAGGATCCAGATCCAGTTTTAATTATTATTATTATTATTATCACTAACAATAATACCGCTATCATTATTATTATTATGCTTTGATTAAAGACTTTTCAGGACAATTTCTTATCAATAATCTCTGCTGCTGCTTGTATAAATGACACCGTAGTTCTATAAACATGACAGAACTGATTCTAAACTTGATACAACCGTTGTATATTTGCTCCTGGTCTCTCTCTTCTGTCTCTCCCTCTTTTTCCTTTTCTCCCCCCTTTCTGTCCTCCACCTCTCCTCTGTCCTCCATTTTCCTTTCGCCCCAAATGGTCGAGGCAGATGTCTGGTTCTGTCAGAGAATTCTTCCTGTTAAAAGGGAGTTTTTTTTCTCCACTGATGCCTAGTGTTTGCTTATTGTGTGAACTGTTGGGTTTCTTTTCTCTCTGTAATATTGTAAAGGTTTTGGCCTTATTATGTACAGTGCCTTGACAATGTATGTTGTGATTTGGCGCTATACAAATAAAATTGAATTGAATTAATAACTGACATACAGTCTACAGTACAGTCACATATTTGAGGTAGTATAATGTCGGTCACACAGTATTTTAAACCATAGGACAAAATATTTTATATATACTGTGTTTAAATGCATTCCATATGCATCACGTATGCATGTATATGAGGACTTTGCATGTTTGCAAGTTTTGACCTGCAGTAAATCACAGCAGATATGAGTAATTCAATATCCTTTAATGTCTGTGAAGGTTGTCCATCTTCCAGGTCATACTGGTCTTCAGGAGTTCAGCAGTAGGCAACTGATTTTGCTAAGTAAAGTTAAAATTCAACCAAAGTCAAGATAACCACAACTGAAGAGGCCAGTCATAGTATTTTCTGGTGTGAAAAAAAAGACAAAGTACGAACCGCAGTTGTCAAAGGAACTATGGTATATTCTGATATTTTTTTTAAAAAAAGATTGTTACTCACCTGGCAGACACAGCCATGTAGACCACTTAGAAATGAGCAAAATCCAGAAAGCGTCTGAGCTGTGATTTGTATGTCTAACGTTTTTATAATTTCCAAAAAAATGTGTGGAATAATTATATGACATTTTTGTTTCCTTAAATAATTGTGTGGAGGAAGTATTTGTGAAATTGTAAACGGGGAAAAAAAAAAAATAAAAAATCCTGCTCAGACTGAACACTCAAAATCAACCTTGTTGGACCTTAAAATCATTTTGCATGCATGTTGCAGCAGATGTGTGCCGTTCATCATTAATCTGCTGTCTTGTATCGCCTTGACCCAATAGCACCATCAAATTAAAAAAGGAAACAAAACGGGCACTACAAAAATAATTTTGAGGCTCTGATTGAAACTTTTTTTTCAATCTGTTCGTATCCCATTGTTCCTGTTAAAAGAAATCAATGTTTGCTTATTTTGTTTGAGCTGTACTCTCATGAATTGCACATTTATCAGGGCCATTTTACAACATGGCAAGCAAAATTAATTAGTCCTCATTGTTCTTGTCATGAAAAAAATGCATTTATGAGTTCTATTCAAAAATTCTTAACAATGATTGTCCCTTAAATCTTAATGCAGAGACCATAAGAAAAAAGAATTCCATTGCAAAGATACAATATATTATCTTTTGTATGTGACAATAAAGCCTGTGAATCCTTGAAATTGTAAATGGCTGTGCAAAAGAAAGGCATCAAAATAGAAAAAATTTTGGGTTTTTTTAACTTTCAAGATATTCATGAAGGACTTAAAAACTTCCAGAGTGCCTTTCTTTAGGACTGCTTCAAATGCTGTGTTTCCATCATGTTAATGTTTTGTACATTATGGTGCAATTTGGAATGGTAAAGCCCTGGGTCAGTTTAGCATTTTGACAAAGAACAGTACCTTTACTTGGTAGGTGGGGTAAGGCCTGTGCCTCATAGTGTGACGTCGCACCGTTGTGACGAAAGTGAACAGTGACATTGAATGCAACGCGGCAGACAACAATGAAGGACATCCAGCTGGCATTTGCCTCAACTTCCATGGGATATTTATACCATCATTGTGGGAGTGGCATTTTTCTGTCACTCCCAGCTGACAGTTGTGGGTGGAGGTGGTTTAGCTTTACCCTGACCTTTCTGTATCATTTGACTCTGGTACCCCAAGGAAAGGATGCCAAAAAATGGAAGGGTTGAGGCTAGTTATTTTGGTACTATTCCTAATGGTAATGCAAAAACAAAATACATACTGTATCAAACTGAAGGGTTCCACTCGGTAGCAACATGGCTTATCACGTGGTGGTGATGGTGGTCCAGTGGTAGAGTTGTCTGGTGGATTGTGGGTTTAATTCCTGGCTCTCCTAATGTACATGCCAATGTGTCTTTAGGCACATTAAGTGCAACACATTTAAACCCATGTTGTTTCTGATGACTGTGCATTTAAATAAAAAATAAAAAAAAATATGTGATAGAAAAATGTGCTGTGTATATAGATCCGCTGTATGAATGTGTGAGTGAATGGGTGTGAATAGCAAATCTGTAGTGTAAAAGAGCTTTGAGTGGTCATCAAAAACTAGAAATAAATACAGACTATTACTTCATGAACTCTCCCATAAGACTGAAAAAGCAGTCATTACTGTGAATTTTTTACACACTATCTCTTTAAACCTTAAAGAGCACCCAATTATATGACCCCATGCAGCACTTTTTTTGTATTGCTACCAATAAGCACACAATAAGCAAAAAAAAAAAAGCATAGTCAGGATCAAGTGTTGAGAGAGGGATGAGATGTGAGGCTTGGCCATTTCTCACTTCAAAGCAGACCATGGATCATGTCTTGCAATCCCTTTGAGGGTACAAAAAGGCATCAGTCAGTGGAGAAACTGTGAGTGAATTGCTGTGGCCTGTCACCTGACCAACACCTTTTACTGCCGGAGACTTCATTAACAGATATGGATCTTGAGGCTCAAGACTTGTTCCTAACAAACCCTTAACCTCATAGAATGGCAGCTGTAGAGCTTTATCCCAGCCTCTTTTTCCTGTTGTCTCTCTGCAGATCCTATCAACCCGGACTGAGACAAACTGTATAGTGGCAGCTTAGCCATTCTTTTAACCTTTTCCATCCCCAGCCATCACAGGTAGCAGGATCCTCTGACACACTGCTTACTTTAAAAAAGAGGCATCACATCTTTGTCTGACACTTCATCTATTACCCATTGGCTGGAAATCAATGAGAAGGAGGAAAAGAAAAAGGGTAGGCATTTGTGAGCATGCTCCAAAAAAGACGATGCAAATCTGTGACAGTCGCTGGGCCAAACAGATAACTGAAGAATGATACTGACAGAGCACTAGAAAGAGGATGAGGCTGCCCTAAAACACAGCCTGTCTGTGCTTTATTGAAGGGGTTTTAGTCGATGATTTTGAGGCAATTAGTGGGGGGGGGGGGGGGGGGGGGGGGATTGCCGGCTCCTTTGCAACAAAGCAACCTTCAAGAAAAATTCAAATAA
Organism: Brachirus orientalis; assembly: GCA_016785285.1. Taxonomy (NCBI): domain Eukaryota; kingdom Metazoa; phylum Chordata; class Actinopteri; order Pleuronectiformes; family Soleidae; genus Brachirus; species Brachirus orientalis. Next base: position 1,884,868 of record JAFBJR010000112.1, on the reverse strand, counting down.
ACAAAACACACTTGTCTGACACTTCATCTATTACCCATTGGCTGGAAATCAATGAGAAGGAGGAAAAGAAAAAGGGTAGGCATTTGTGAGCATGCTCCAAAAAAGACGATGCAAATCTGTGACAGTCGCTGGGCCAAACAGATAACTGAAGAATGATACTGACAGAGCACTAGAAAGAGGATGAGGCTGCCCTAAAACACAGCCTGCCTGTGCTTTATTGAAGGGGTTTTAGTCGATGATTTTGAGGCAATTAGTGGGGGGGGGGGGGATTGCCGGCTCCTTTGCAACAAAGCAACCTTCAAGAAAAATTCAAATAAACAAAACACACACAGCTGCAACACAGGGAACATTCATATCAATATTAATACTGCTGATGTTGTGAGGGAAGGAACAGCTGGGTGTTTGTTTTCAGCAGTTAACACAGGTGATCATTCCACTTCACCACTCATGCCTCCGACAGACAAAAGCAAATGTCATTTCAAATCAAAGTGTGTGACATAGATCTAATACACTCAAAGCTGTAGTGCGTAACTTTTACATATAAATGAATGTCCATTAAATTTAAGTCATTGCTTAATAAGACCATACGTACTGATTAATGCAACTCCCTTTGTTGTAATTAAAGCTGTCTTTTGATGTCATTGACATTCAGACACTGCACACAGGAAGTGATGTGTTTTATGTCATAACTGATGAAGGCAAGCCAGAAGGACAACAGCAATATAGCACTAATAAACACATAACGTTTGAATTGTGGATATTGGTGCAACGAAAAGAGGTGGATGATCAGCATTTTTACACTGGACTATATGCACGGATTGTCACATACAACTTCCACTAAAATTAAATCCACCTCCTTTACCACTGGTCAGTTGTCACTAAGGGAAACTTGGACTTTGTAAGGTAATGTTAACGACTGATAGAAAATGTTAACATTATTTTTAGTATTCAGCCATGGGGGATTCAACATGGCCTAAAATGAAACCAAAATGCTGCATCCCTGTGTACAGCCATCAATAAATCCTATTTTTTTCACTAAATACACTTGGTGAGAGAGTGACTCTAAAACACCTCTGCATCTTGGTCTGTCAGCTTACCGCAAAGGGATGGTTTATTGAAAATGAAAAAATTATTGAAAATTAATGGGGTTAATTGAAACTACTAAGTTAACAACTTCCAACTTCTGTTCGAATGCAATTTTCTAACTTAATTAATTAAAATCATTGAGATATTACCAGAAAGTTTATTTTCATTTTTATTTTAAGTTTGTGAACAATTCTTCTATTGTTTTTCTATTCTTCTTTACTCACTCATTTTCTACCGCTGTATCCACTAAGGGTCGCGGGGGGCGTTGGTGCCTATCTCCAGCTAGCATAGGGCGAGAGGCAGGGTACACCCTGGACAGGTCGCCAGTCCATCACAGGGCCACATAGAGACAGACAACCATTCTCTATTCTTCTTTACTCATCCTAAATTACTGGAGCCAGGACAGTGCAGTTTGTAGTTGTGGTTGTATGAGACTGACACTCATGGGTTCAACTGATAAAATAAATGCCTGAGATCATAAAATTATATTTCATTAAACAGCCATTTGCTGACTTAAATCTGAAGTTTGTAAGTGGCTCAGTATCCTAAGTCAATCTGAACAAAGTATTTCAAACACCAAAGTCAAATTATGATGAAAATGAATTTATGGATGAAGGCAGTTGTGGATCAATTTGCCATGATGTTAAATTGCAGATTTTCTATTGATTTTGGTGCATGGAAAGCAATTTTACAGATTTGTTTCCACATGGAATAGGCTGTCTAATGGCGAGAAAGAGCTGCAAACATCCTCTTGAGAGACATGTATCATAGACTTGAGCAGTAGTGGATTTTATCAGGTGAACAGTATTTCTCCTTATGTCTCTGCAGCCGTATTATTAGTGAAAACAACTGTCTGGGCCCCATGCTGGTCCAGGAAATGACTTGTTGAAGTCATCTATCCCTTAAGTTGGCTGAGCACCCTCGGTTGTATTGTTTGGCCCCTCTAAAGTTTTGTGCATACTGTATATAGAAAAATATCCAGAACAACTTTATTATTACTATAAAGTAATAATCATATTGTTATGCTGAGACTGAGTGGAGATCCACACAAACTGGTGGTTTCCTTCTCAATTCTTGTGGTTGTGAAACTAAAAGCTTCTTGCCTCGATTCCATTTTCATTCTGTGGAAGTGAAGCAACAGTCAACGAGAGAATCAGTCAAGCTAGAGAGGAAGAGGTGCTGCAAACAGCTGTGTCTTTGTGCCTCCCCCTGCCAATTTGGTCTGCAAATCATTCATTAGTATAAACAATACTTAGCATTTGCAAGTGCTCAAATTAGCATTGCTAAGTGCTCAAATTAATGTGTATTTAACTTTTAACCATTGATTGAAGGTTTTGATTTAGCCCTTCTGAAGCAATTCAGTGGTTATTCCATGGCCTCTAGTTGTTGAGTGAAGAGGAAGAGGAGGACGATGAAAAAAGAAGAGAGGAGATAGTTGTTAGTGATCCTGTATGTGGCCGGTTATCAGGCACAGTAAAGGCTTTACACGCAGCCAACATCCTCATAAGGCCAGAGCAAGGACAGAGCCACACTGCACCGGGAAAAAAATAACAAGAGTCTGCTCTTTATTAACCCACACATACTGTAACAACCAAGAACATTCTGTTTTTTTTTTTTTTTTGAAAGCAATGGGCGGGCTTCACATTCTGGCTCTGACTGAAAATCCAGCAATGTGCCAGGCTTGCATTTCTGAAGGAAATACTTGACATAGTCATTTAAGATCCATCTGCTTGTTGAGGGCCACCTGTACTCATACTCTGCCAGGTGTGCTTATTGAAAACACTAGCACATCTCTTAGGATGGAAACCCCACAAAAATACAATATTAGATTTTGAGGTGTTCCCCTTTTTTTTGCCTTCAACGTATGTATATTCCATGCGTTGAATATATTCCAAAGACTAAAACAAGCTCCTGAGAGAAATGACTCCCAATCGGCCTGTAATCCAGATTGTTACATAATCACTGTCCCTGTTTGTTTTACTGCACCAGATAAGTGTCTGGTGTGATGCAGTCATTGTATTATGAATGTCTGAGAAATACGCAACAACCCAAAACAAAAGTCTCTGTCACACCACGCAGTATTAATCATCTCTTGATGGTACAGTAAATCGGGTTTTACACATATTTCCCCAAATAGCCTCAGCAGGAGCACAAATTACACTGCAACATGAAGACATACAAAAGGAACACCTGGCCTTTTAAAGTGCATAACAGAAAGAATGCTAAGAGATGCACTCACTCACACAGCAGTTGAAAATTTCCCCATAGTGGGCCTGATAAAGGATTATTTGAATCTTAAAGTGACAGTGTGGAACTTTGGGTGATTAATGTTGTTAATATTTTGCCTCTGTTTGGTCTTTGTGAACCGAAACAAGGTTACATTATGTTCCTTAATTTTAAATTTTAATTTTAAAATAGACTCTGTAAAGCAAAACTATCAGGCATGACTGAGCTGTGTTGTTAATTCACTTCTGAAACTTTTCATTGGGGCTTCCTTGTGTTTTCAGCCAAAGTGTAAGCTGTTTTCGGCCATTTTGCTTTACTCACGCGTTGCTGTTGCTTCTATCTGTCTTGACACAAAACAAATCACTTCCTGTGTGCAGTGCAGCAGTGTTTCTGGGCGACATTAAATCTAAATGCTGCTGAGTAACACAGAGAGTCATGTGGAGCTGGTAGACTCAGAACTGTGTGAATTCATTTGACATTTGTTTGAATGAAACATGGCATTTGTTGATATTTAAAAGTTATGCACTATAGCTTTAAATAAATCCGTATATAAATAAATATCATTTGTTGATGTTGGTGATATTTAAAATTAAATTCCTGAAGAATTTACTTTTATGTTCCTCATATCATGATAAATCACCCACAAGTGTTTTTCTTCTTATTAAAAAGTCAATTTATGGAAATGTATTATTTTTTTTTCTCGCTTTCATAAATGTCAGATTTTGAAAGTAAATAGAAATTGCAGTGGAGTGTATAAGGAAAAGAAACCCACAAACTGTATAACTGTGGGATACATGTATTTTTCCCTTCACAGTCACTGAGAAATCAATGTTAAGAACTAAGCTGAGGCATCAAAGACCAACAGCCTATATCTGACCTGCCTAGAGCCCCACTGTGGGGTATAATGCAGCATTGTACACCAGTTACTTAAAGAACCATTCATGCAGACACTAAGTAAATGCATAGGACCGTAGGAATGGGGGTTCGGAGTAGGATACGATTTACAATACTGCCTCCAGCCTTTATGATTAAACTACTTACACTAATATGGAAATATATTCAGAGAGAAGAGAAAAAAAAAACATCAGAAGAAAATGTTTCTGAGTAGAGAAATACAAACCAGAGGTTTTTATTTTTCATAGCCTCCTTTGTCTCTCCATAAAAATAGTGTTGCTAAAATAAATGGTTAAAAGAAGAAAAAAAAAAAGGTCATGTTTCAATGTAGTCCATGGAAAAAGCCCCAGTTATCAGACATTCAATTTGTTTCACTTCAATCCTGTGATATTTTTTTTCCTCTAAAAACAGAACGACCGGCAAAGCCCTGTTATCACTGCACCACGTCTGCTCCTTTGGAAAAAAAAAAAAAAAAGCCTCAGAATGAGCCCTTGCAGAGACAAGTCAGGCAGCTGCTGTAATGCATTACTAAATAGCCCTAAACACTATGCAAGCCATTAAGAAGCGCGTTAAAAAGCGAAAGGGAAAATAAAAATATTTAAAATGCAACCAAGAACAGAAAATAATATTGGCAAGAGCTGTTATTAGTCTGTACTTAATCTTTGCCAGCTGAACCAGTACAGAATTATGTGCGCACTAAATCAACATGTTTAGATATGCTATAACTAAGAAGCACTGTCACTGTCAAGTAAATGCAGCTCAGCTCCGGTGAACAGAGGGTTAAGCCTTAGCTGCAGAAATTCACTGCAGTCCAAAAGCATTTGGCTGATAGCTACTGAACAGCACACTCTATCTGTGCCATTACGCCGCTATCCTTGAACAAATGTTTCTATCTATCTAGGTTTTGCATGTGTTGTCTTTTTTGTGTCTTTCATCTGGGAAATAACCATTTTATTGCATATAATATTTGGCACAGTAAAAACTGGAACTTACATTTTGGGCCTGTATGTAGAAACTGTTTGCCTGTATAAAGAGCTATTTTCACTGCATCCTAAATATGGTCAAAAACAAACTAAATGCTTATTTTCCTACTGTAGGCAGTACCACCTTCTATTATCAGTCACAAAAGAAATTCATCATCTTTTTTTTTAATAGAAGTCACCAGTTATTAGAAAATAGTTTCAAATTACTTTCTTTTCTAATATAATTTGCATGTCTCACCACTTCCTGACTTTATTTTCACATATTATATATATATACATATATATATATATATATATATATGTATATATATATATAGTTTGCATTTTTTATATTCATATATTTATATATAGGCATGTACAAGAAACAAAAAACTGTCTCTGCTTTGCACTTCTGTACAAAAAAGTTACCATTTTGTTCTTTGTGCATTCTATTGCATGGATTGATGGACTGATAATAACGAGAGGAGAGGAGAGGAGAGGTTGGGGCAGAGTCAGGGATAAATCCAAAGAAAGCACTACTCAGATTTGAGTTTCTTGAACCTTCTCCTTGCCGTGACTTGTCTTAATGATGTAAGGATCAGTAATGGTGCTGATGTGGCTGTGATGCTGTCTGACTGAGCGATGCAGAGAGTTGTTCTGGGTCCAGTGGGCTCCATAGCCCCCATGGCGGGAGGAGGAGGAGGAGGACGACACGTACCCAGGTTTGAAGGTGTTGCTGTTGTGTTCCACTAATGTAGGCAGTACCAAACCCGTGTCGTCTGAGCCACTAGATCCAGAGGTGGGAGGTGGAACGGGGTGAACCTCTTCCTCCATCTGTATGATCTCTATGGTCCTGGCTGCTGCAACCGTGCTCCTCTGCTGATGCCGCTTACGCAATTTATAGAACGCTATTAACATGGCAGCTGCCAGCAAGGTAACGGCAACAAAACAGCCAATGATGATTTTGGTAGTTTTCATCACCTCATCCAGGCTGGCGGCTGGCCCACTTGGGATTCTGGCAGTGGGAATTGACACCTGCCTTGGAGTTTGAGTACTTTGGAACAGCACAGTTGGTGTGGAGATGAAAACGGGTTGAAACACAGAGGGCGAGGCAGGAACTGTAGGCTTGGGCTTAGGTGTCTCCTCCACTGTGGGCTCCAAAAATTCCACTGTTACGGTGGTAAAGTAGGACAGATTAGACGTATTGAGTTCGGCATTGCTGACATTTAAGTACGCTGAGGCATTAGAATTTCCTGCCATGTTGCTCACCATGCAAGTGTAGACTCCTGTGTCTGATGGGAGTACATTGGAGAAATTCAGTGTCCCATCATTTAGGACAGATATCCGTGGGTGAGCTGAGCTATGTGTCAAAACAGTCCCATTAGGAAGAAGCCACCTTACTGAGCTCATGGCAGCTGTGCGACACTTTAGTTCTGCGACTCTTGCTGCCGAGATGTTGAGATCTCTTGGAGCGTCAAGTATGACAGGTGCCGAACACTGAAAGGTCGTCTGATCAACCTCCACCAGGTATCTTCCTCTCATGTGGGCTGGGTTGTGGCAGCGTCCACAGCAAGTGGAATTTGTGGGAATGTTTTCTCTGAGCCACCAGGAGAGCCACACCACATCACAGTCACATCTCCAAGGGTTGTGGTGCAGGTGTAGCTCCACCAGGTACTGCAGAGGGATGAAGAGGTTGTGAGGAAGAGATGACAAGTTATTATGGGCTAAATTGAGCTCCACCAAGGCCGTGATATCATCAAATGCATTCCTCTCAATGGTAGTGATGGCTGAGTTCATAATCCAAAGTTTACGTAAATTCTTGAGCCCACGAAAAGCTCCAGGCTTCAGCTCGGGGAAAATATTCTCAGATATTTCTAGCTCCTCCAATCCCACCAGAGGTGAAAGGTTTGGAAACTCCCTCAGGTTACACATCCCCAAGTTAAGATACTTGAGGTTTTGAAGACCTTCAAATGCCCCGTCAGAAATGTACTCCAATTTCCTCAGCTCCCCCAGGTCCAGCCTCATGAGTGAGGGGACACGGTTGAAGGCATAAGAGGGGATGCTCTCAATGGGATTGTTTCTAAGCCACAACTCTCTTAACTTTGACAGGTACTCAAAAGCTCCACTAGGTATGACCGTCAGTCTGTTGTCAAACAGCTCCAAGGTATTTAGACTGGTCAGGCCATTAAATGCCCCAACTTCAATCTGCCTGATTGCATTTCTGCCCAGCTGCAGTACCTCCAGGTGATGAAGGTGCCTGAAAGTATCAGCTTGTATGCTCTCTATGCTGTTTTCCATCAGGTTTAGGTACCTGGTGTTGGCTGGGATGTTTGGAGGAACTCTAACCAGGCCTCTGCGCGTACACACCACTTTGCTGAGCTGGTTAGTGCAGGAGCACACACCTGGACAGTTCTGTGGGTTAGCCGAGCCCAACACAGGGCCTGTGGACTGGCACATACTGAGGGCAGGCACCATGAGGGAGAGCACGGCGAGCAGGGCTGCGTTCCAGGTAGGCTGCACACTAACCTGGCCCAGAGGACTCATGATGTGGAGGGCTCATTATTTTACATGGTGGGGGGAGACGGCACACACCAGAGGACAGACCACACTAGCCTGGCTGAAGCAGCTCAAGGCTCCCAAGTTCCATTGATGGCACAGGGAAATGCTAAATCAATGTATGATGTGTGAGAAAGACAGGAAAAAATATATTTTAATAGAAGAAAAGTAGTAGACAAAAACCAATGCAGAAAAAAAGGTAGAAAAGCAGAATCAGTTACGTACCTCATTAGTTTCAAATCACTCCTCTCTACCGCGTCCCAAATATTAAACACAGCAGTCATGTATCACGATGATTTTGCATTCCTTTCCATGGAAAGACTTTAGATAGACATTTTCTTGTTTTCCCGTTTTGAAAAAGTGATGTGGCCCCCTCTATTAGCCAAGGGTACAAAATGGCTCCTGGTATTAAAGACCGAGAGTAACATGGAAAACACTCACATTCAGAGGTAAGGCCAGGAAGGCTTGGCAGGTGCCCGGATCCCTTCTGCCCCCACTAACTGCCCTTCTGCCAGACTGCAGACTGCTCTCAGCTCTCCTGTGGGTAAATTACATTGATCCATGAGGCAATACAACATGACAGAGGAAGAAGAGAAGAAGTGACCAACTGGAAAAAAAAGAAAAATCCTCAGTTCTTTTGGCTCCTGGTACATGTGTTGGCTTGTCGACTGGTTGCTTGTTTGCCGGAGAGACCTCCCTCACTGTGACTTTGCCAAGGGCTAGTCGGTCACTGATTAGCCCCGTTGTGACAGGGACTGAGACACAGGAAAAAAAAGGCTAAAGAACTCCCGGCACAGTCACAATCCCCCCCACCCCCTTTCTCCGCTGCTCCTCCTCTGTGTTCCTCTTGCCTTCCTCCTAACGTTGGGCTGGCCCCGGTCAGAGCAGCTGCAGGCTGCCGTGTGCACAGTTAGCAGTAATCCGTCTATTTCTCCCGGGGAGGGGGGGGAGAGATGGTGGTACTGGGTGGGGGGTTGGAGGAGAGGATGCGTTGCACTGTTGGAGCTTTGCAAAAAAGGCTTTCGGAAGAGAGAAAGAGAGAAAGCGAGTGTGTGTGAGAGAGAGAGCACTCTTGTTCTCTTCTGCAGTGGGAGAACAGAGAGGATGATGATGATGAGAGGATGTGTGTGTAAGTCAGCTCTGTGTCTGTATCCATAAACAGAGAAAGGTATTGAGTTTTCTTCTTTCCATCTGTTCGTTGTCCCCCAAGCTGTCTGCAGAGCTCCTCCGCTTCCTTATTTGTTAGTTTTTCTCCGGGGCTGAGGTAGTAAGTTGTGGCAGTTGGCCATGTGTGTTGCTGTCAGACTTGCGGCTGGCTGGTGGACTACTGCAGTAGCCAGAGTAGAACAGTAAGAGAGGGGGTTGAATTAGAGAGAGAGAGAGAGAGAGAGAGAGAGAGAGAGAGAACCACTGACAGATTAGGAGCAAGAGAAAGATAGAGTGCGCAAAAGGAGAGAGAGAGAGAGTGTGAGAGAGATGGTGAAGAGGAGGAGCGCAGGTGCTCAAACAGGCAGCCCACCATCACGGACACAGCAGAAGCATCATTCCAGACCAGTATCTCCTTGCCTTGTTTATTCTTCAATCTCTCTCTCTCTCTCTTTTCCTTTTTCTCCCCTATCTCTCCGATGTGTCTTGGGTTTTGCAGGCAGCTGAGATGCTTGCGCTGCGCTTGCGCTGCCCCCCCCCCCCCCGCCACCACCACCACCCTCCCTCCCTTTGTCCTTCAGTGGGAACGTGAATGTACTGCTGACGCACTCCTCTCAGATGCTCAGCCAGCCTCAGAGCAGTGCATTGGTTTGATGCAGTGTTCCTGTGTATTAACACATTCAACCCCCCCACCCCCCCCCCCCCCAATCCCTTGCTGTAACTATCTTCTCCTCGATTTAGCTCGTGTGTCTCATCTCTCTCTCTCTCTCTCTCTCTCACGTGTTCCCCCGCCTCATGCCTTCTCTTTTGACTTTTAACAGTCTGCATCACCTCACCTGTTCTGATCCCTCTCATGCTGTCTGTCTCCATGCAAACACCTCCCCCCGACCTGTGATTGAAATTAAAAGTGTCCCAGTGTGGTCGGCACAGACACGAGGTCAGACTTTCCACTCCTACTCCAGAGTGGTTTTGATTTGTCAGTCTCAGTGTCTCATGAGCACAGCAGTGAAGATGCTGGTATTCCTCACCTTCACAGTTTTGGTGAGTGTATCCATTATGCATCAGACAAGGGAAGGAAACAGACAAGAACTGTTTGTTACTTTTGTCAGTTGTAGAGTTTTCCTTTGTGTGTGTTTGTATTTCTTTATTTCTGCGTGTCTTGGAGGCTTGGTCAGGGGGTCCGTGACATCATAGAGGACCGAAATGCTGACTCGGTTTCTCTGCGTCTGCTGGGCAGCCTTCTCCTCTCTTGAAGGAGGAGAACGATGAAGGGGCTTGCACACAGTTATCTAGTGGAAGAAAAAGGGGGAGACAGAGAGATAGAAATAGAGGAAAAGGAGACTGAGTGTGGGAGGGGTGGATGGAGGAGATTGGGGGGCTAGGAGGAGATATATCCACGTCCTTGGTGAAATAAGGAGAAGGAGCCTATAGAAGGAAGTGAGAAATGAGATAAATAGGGACAGAGGGGGAGAATGAGAGAGACAGATGAGCGAACGTGCTGCATAGTTGCCTTCTTGGTGAAATGGCACAGTAAAGCCAAGAAAAAGAAGGATGAAGATTAGGGATGAGGAGTGGGAGGGATGATAGTGTTGGATTAAGCATCATTTGAATGCAAAAGAAGGAGTCTCCCTCTCTGCATTTGGTTAATGATCATAGTCTCTCTCTCTCTCAGTCTGCTCCCTGTTGTCACATTTACTCTATGTTTGCTCTACGTATATTTGGTATTATAGGGAACAATACACACAAAACATGTAGAAAATAATGAATATGCCTGTCATTTCCAATTTTCAGTCCTATTTATTAAAAAAAAATAAGACATGACTGGAATTTTACATCCTAGTGTGTAAAGATGTTACTGAAAGATTCATGCTCAATTTCCCCATTGAATCATTAAGAGGATGAAGAGATACAGAAACAAATTTGGATGCATGGTATAGTTTACAGAGGTAAAGTATGGGGACTGATGTGTTTGTATTAGTGCATGTGATCCCTTGTTTGCATTAGCATATACAATTATGAATAAAATACCATGCTTAATAAATGATAAAGCCCAGTATTATCTTTTAGGTACATTTAAATAATGTAATAAGATGTCACCTCTTGCCTTTTCCCTTATTTTACTGGCATATACATTTCAATTTGTCTGCATTTATGTCACCAGTCAAAAACAGTGATCCTTTCCTCATAACAAGAAAATTAGATTACTTGGAAAAATAAGATTGCTTTTAACATTCCGCACACCAAATTGACAAATGACAGAATACATTGGAGTGCAATGTAATAAGCTTTTTATTGCATTGCGTGAATGTTTTATAAAGCTTCTCATGCCAGCGTGACTTTGCCCTTATATTCACATTAACAGAGGGTTTTGAATGCTTTAAGATTATATAATGTACAACTTTTAAATTTAAATAAATGTAACATAAACCATTGTCAAATGCCAATGAAGTGTACCAGCTCCACATGAATGTCTCTCTCTGTTTCTCACTATTGTGGTGTTTAGAATTATAGAGCTGCACATAGATATATAAACAGACACTGTGTAAGGAGTAAGACAATTGTCTGTAATTTTCTATCATGAAGTATGAAATGAAATAAATCAGTGTAAAGGTTTTTTTTCCCAAAAAATTTGTGACCAGTTGGGGCTGTTAATAAGGTTGCCTTTGAGAGGTATCAGTCTGGATTGTGTTGTCTGCCTCTCTTTTTATTGTTTAGTAGGTGTTCAAGTGTTTTGGTCTGTCTTCTGGTACAGTTGTTTTCTTCATCTATTCTTTTGATGGAACTACTGGATTGGACAGTGGGGAGTTTTCGTCCCAACTTTTAGGAATCACAATGGCCCTTTTGTTGTTGTTTTATTATTCTATTAGTTCTCAAATGTAACCCATGACTTTTTTTTTTTTTTTTTGGGAAAACATAACATTATTCACCGTAGATTTAAAGGAGACATATAATGGTCTTTTTGAACCAAAAATGGAGATTACTGATGTCTACTTAGATAAACTAAATAATATTTATGGTCAAAAACCTCATAGTCTCTTCAGATTAAGCCACTTTATTGCTCATCTCTTACAGCATTTGAACAGGCGCTCTGTTTCTAAGCTAATGCCTGCCCCCCCAGAACACTGAGTCTCTTGTGATTGGCCAGCTACCAAGTGCATTCCCACTTGCTTGTGATTGGCCAGCTACGAGCGGACTAACTGATGCGCAGTGCTTCACCCCCCGAACCACAGGAGCGTCAGTTTGAGTGCCTGTGTGATTTAATTTACATGTAAAATAAACCATTTTAAGCTGTTCCCGATGCACAGTTTCTCACAGCTCATGCAGCGGTTCGCTTTTAAAACAGCGAGCCAAGACAAACAGAAAGCACACACGATCTCTGTCTGCTGCACAGTAGTTAGCGTATGTGCTAACCCGAGACACTCGCGAGCCGACAGGAAAATACACACATTTCCACACAAGTCGTGCAGCAGTTCGCTTGTAAACAGTATCTTCTGGAGCTGAGACAAACACTCACTCACACTCACTCATTTTCTACCACTGCTGAGACAATCAGAAATGGAGAACACACATACTGCCTTTCAAATGAGGCTGCAATTAGCCGTCGTTAGCTATTGCTATTCAAGATAAGAAGTAGTCAAGCTCATAAAGACATTATTACTTCATTTGGAAATACTTACATTGCCTTCAGGATGCCATTACCAATCCATTACAACAATCCGTGATGGATTAGCCAGGATGCCAATCCATCGCGGATTGTAAGTGAAAAGTAGTTTGTAACTATTCACTTCCAAGTGACTGCAACAAACAAACAGCATTTCAGGAAGCTTAGCAGGGATATTACTATCTAAAATTAAAGATATCCACTCTTATCTATTTCCCTCATTAGAAGGGAGTCTATGAACCAGCAACAGAGCAACAATGAACTGAAGCTTTCTTCTGAGACATGTTGCTCTCAACAGATACAATAGTTGTAATGGTGGAAGCAGTTCAGCTTCTTCTTCTTCAGGTTGAATGTTCACGCCCATGACCGGGAGTAGCTGTTGGGGGAGGGTTTGTTGCACGGCAAATGTGCTAGTTACATAACTAAACTCAACTTTTCAAAACCACTTGTTTGAGCACAGATAAACAGAGAAGCCCTTCTTTCTCAGAAGTGGCTGAAGTGTTTATTGTGACACTTTAGTGATGTTTAGATACAGGAAGGACACGGGGACACACCAAAAAACATCAGAAATTTTATTTTCCAGTGAATGTCCTCTTTAAATTACAAATCAGATTTCTCTCAAATTATTTGTTATTCCCTCTTTATCAGCATAAAATATTGAGGTTTACCCCCATGGCCAAATGAAACCACAGATTGGAATAAATAAAACTAAATGCTGGCACAGAAGAGAAAAATTGTTCATGAACTGATGGATTTTAGCTTTGAAAAAAGAAGAATACAGAATGTCCTTCATTGCCCTACAGTGCTGTGTTAGCAACAAAGGGAATCAATGAATGAATGAAGTTCAGTTATGTTTTATGCATCAAAGAATGATTTTGTGAAAGCCAAAATAACTGATGAAAGCAACAATGAGTCAAAAGACAAAGCAAACCTCACCAACGTCTGTGTTTTGAAAAGGCAATATGCTCAATGCAGCTCATGTGTCGTGTTCATTTACCTTTGGTTGTGGTGCTTTAATGCAGTGTCTCCCAAACTTTTTTTTATGGGGAACCATTTTTAAAAAAATGACAAAATGACAATGTAAATCACAATTAAGCAAATTTCTGCAACTTATAACAACTTTCTATTGCCATTTCTGTAACACCTAGCGCATGTTATTTAAAAAAAAACATATCAAGCTCTGTCCACATGGGGACAAAGTGAAATATATACACTCCTTTTCTTAAACACATAGCATGTGTGCTGTGTAAAACCTTTTTTTTAAATAAAGCTTTAATCGAATAAGTATACATTACAATGTATACAATCTCATGTACACAGACAGAATGAAGAGAGCAAGGGTGACTAGGGAAAGAAAATATGTTTTCATAAAGTGAACAGGCCAAACACAAGAAAGGGAAGACAGCAATGGTGAATGCAAGCTCATGGGACTATAACATCATCATTTTCCATAGGTAGCATTGGGTTGTCTACATGAAGCCATAAGAGTGGTGTTTTGAGATTTTCTCACTCTAGGGCCTGTTTTGGAAAAAAAAAAAAAAAACAATGTCAGGGCTCCAACAATGCCAATATGATTTAAAGAACAAAAAACAAAAAAACAACTGTGTGGATAAAGTGTTTTTCTTTTGAAACACACTTTTTCCCCCCCTTTTTTTTATATCTCAATCTATGCAGCAACACATGGAGACCTTGTCAAGCACTGTAATAAGCCAAACTTAACAAAATAATCTTACCATCAGGAAGTTTGTCCCATCTGGTCCCAAACTGCCACCAGCATTGGGCAACTGTGTGTCTACATCAAGGAAGTTGAAGCTGGAGTGAGTTTGTCACTTATTCCCCTCTGCTCCTCCAGATGGTGGATCATGACTGTGTGTAGTTGTAAGCAGGCAAATAGTGTGTGGATTAACATGTAGAGAAGTGCTATTTGGGTGACATTAATTTGTTGTGCTGTTGACACAAGTCACGCACTTGACTAAAACAGCACCTCTGGCCCCCATCGTTATACACCGCAAGGCAAAGATGCTGTTTCCCCAATGTACACATAATTCAAAAATATGTCCATACATGTGGGCAGAAGAACAGTTTTTATTGATACCTGGTTATGTGTGAGCAAGGTACTAAAGATGTCTTTCTAGCAAATGGAATGATTTGGCCAAAATCTCTCATGAGCCTCTGTCTCAAAGGGAGGAGAAGAAGAAAAATAGAAGAAGGAAAATAATGAAGGCTGATAACTATTAGTTAAGGTGTTGCAGGTGTGGACTAGTCAGATAATTGATTGCCATAGTTGTAACTGCTGTGTTAATGCCATTACAGAGGGCATGGGCATGGAAAAGGTCAGTTAACACATTGAATATTTGATGTTCCTCCGCCTGTCTTTATAGCTGCCTTTCACCCTCATGCTCTCTCTTTCTGCCCTTTTGTTTACAAAAATCCATCAGCCACCATCTTTGCAGGACTGTTCTCTGTCCTTTTAAACATGTGAAATAAGGCACAGGATGAGGATTTATAGTCATCTGGGAATAAATATATAGCATGTGATAAATCACATGCAGTTTTATGGGATTCCCCTGAAAGATATGGAGCAGTGTGTGGTATAATAGTGTGTCACTTCCACAGCATCACTAAATTAAAAATAAAAGTCTGTCTTATCTTTCAAAATGTCATATATTACTAACTCCCTCATTTCTATTTGGATCCCACGAGATAAAATCGTAATAGACAATGGTAGTGCTGAATTACTATGTGCTGCTTTTATTGGTGCACAACAGCATTTATGACCTCTGTCAGCTGTGTTTTCATTCATGTTCTTTATCTGTCAGTGGAATTACACTGAATGGAACTTGTTGGATTGGAGCTTGTGTCAGGGATGGACACAACAATACATTTTTCATTTTCTCTGAGGAGTGGATGCTGATATATATACAGTACTAGATAAACAAAATATCTCAGTCTGGATATGTGTGTTTTCAAAAATTTACATGTACAAACAGCTGTACAGAATATAACAACTATGGGAACTCGTGTTAAGTTGATAAATCATCATAATATTAATTTTTAGCACAAGGGATGGGCAACTGATGGGCAAAATGAAGTACATGAAGAGCCACAAGTTTTGAAAGGAATAATAATCATTTAACCCGACTTAATATGCAACATGCGTCATTAAAAAAAAAAAAAAAAAAAAAAAAAAAAAAAACTTAAGCTGTGACATGTAACCTCACTGGTATATTTCATTTTATGTGACTATTTCAATATAAAAACCTGGCTGTTTTTTATTAGTTAACTGCTATAAATGTGAAGGCACAAACAAAAATAAAAAAAAGTGACATTCTGAGGCAACTGTTTCGTTTCTGAGGCTGTTTTTCATCTGAGCTCGGATTCTGTCATCACAAGGAGTCATTATCATTGTTATTCCAACACTGATCTGTCACTTGAGCTGAGCTAGAGTCAACCTGGTCACCTGCGACATTGCCAGGTGAAACAGGTTTGTAGATTGGATTAGGCCCCGGACCTCATTTTGCCCATGTGTGTGCTAGCATAAGATCAGACTACTCTGTTGCATGCTTTGATTATAGTTTCTTAATTCATAGTTGTCATCTCTGGTGTCATTTGTGCAATCAGCTGTTCATCATCTGGTCTTCTCCATCCAAATTACTGGAGTGTGGTGATACCACCTGCCTCATTACCCAATCACCACGTTGGCGTCTTTTTTATTTTTTAAAGATATTATCTTGTTCTGCCTGAGTTTTCTTGGACTGCCACCTTTTTCCCAATGTTTTCTTATCTAGTTCCTAGTTGCTGCTCTAGTTCTGCACATCATTCAGTTCAGTCTGTAATTAATATATTTTTCATTCACTAGTTTCTGTAGATTAAACCAACATTATTCCAGACTAGCCACAGCCATCTTACATGAGTTACATATTATTTTAATCATCAATATAAAGTCCAAGAAACATCAAGATCTGGAATTCAAATTAATATGAAAATGTATTAATTAATCAGCACAAAGAATCAGTTATTGTAATTGCTGGTTATTAGTGAATATTGTGGGGTTTCCTTCTCTTTTAAAAGAAAATGTAATTATCCAATTGTCTGCAACACCTACAACATGGATTTCACACAAGGTTTCATAATTATATAGGATTTGTTTTGACATACAGTAGTTATTACCATACAAATTTAAAAAAATGACCTTAGTAGTTCTAGTGTAATAATATATAGGGATACACCATATTATGGCACAATACTGGCTATAAAATGTATTCTCGGATATTGGCATTTGCACCCCAATGGTTTCCTAATGTGAATGTTGACTTAAAGAGTTGACTAAATAGGCTCAATGACTTCTATGCTGCCACCCTCTACAACTATTATTTTTCCAATGTTTATTTTGTGAAAGTTAAGAAGAATTATAAGTATGTGAATTATAAATATGATTCATGAGACTAAATGACCTCTGGAGTAGCACACAGGGAAAGACGTATACAACATTAAAAAAAAAAAAAAACCCTCTTGCCCACTTGGGCGGTCTTGTCTCTCCGTCAATCTTGGATCCTCTACTGGAGGCCTGGGATCTTGCGGGTGCTGTGCAGTATCTTGACTGTTCCTAGGACCGTGCTTTTCTCGACAGAGATCTCAGACGTTGTTCCTGGAATCTGTTGGAGCCAACTGGGATATAACCCCCAGTTTGGGGGTTATAGCTCCTAGTGTTCCTGTCACCACTGGGACCACAGTTGCTTTTACTCCCCACATTTCTCCAGCTTTTCTCTCAGCCCTTGGTATTCCTCAAGCTTCTTATGTTCCTTCTTCTTGATGTTGCTGTCACTTGGGATTGACATATTTATCACAATTACTCTCTTTTGCTGCTTATTGACTACCACTATGTTGGTTAGCCATCATTACTTTGTCTGTCTGGATCTGGAAGTCCCATAGAATCTTAGCCCTGTCATTCTCAATTACCTTTGTAGGTGTCTTCCATCTTGATCCTGGGATCTCCAGTTTAAACTTGGTGCAGATATTCCTGTACACTATTCCAGCTACTTGGTTGTGGCGTTCCATGTACGCCTTCCCAGCCAGCATCTTACACCCTGGTGTGATGTGCTGAACTGTCTCAGGGGCATCTTTACACAGTCTACACCTTGGGTCTTGCCTGGTGTGGTAGATCCCAGCCTGTATTGATCTAGTACTTATAGGGCTTGGTCCTGAGCAGGTAGATCAATGCCTCTGTTCTGTTTTCTTTCTCCAGCTTTCTTTCTCCAGCTTTCTCCAGCTATTGGTATATTTTACCGATATCAGCCACTTCTTCAGTGTGATGATGGAATCATGTAGGGGTTGGCTCTTCTGGGTTTGAGCGACCTAAGGGCGTTCACTTAGCAGGTCATCAATGGGTGCCTTCTTCTCAATGTATTTTTGGATGTTGGTGGTTTCATCCTGGATAGTGGCTTTGACACTCATTAGTCCTCGGCTTCCTTCCTTCCGCTTAGTGTATAACCTTAGTGTGTTGGACTCGTATATACAATTTAGGACGAAATTATTAGCCCCCCTATGAAAATGTCATTGTTTTAAAATGTATTTTTCAAGTGCTGTTAAACAGAACAATGAATTTTGAACACAGATTATTCATACTGGATGCATGTACTTTGGTCAGATGAGACCAAACTATCTTTGTCCATAGAGACATCACTTATGTTTGGAGAAACAAGGGAGATGCGTATAACCCAAAGATCACCGTCCCCACAGTGAAACATGGCGGCGTGAGTATTATGCCGAGGGGATGCTTCACTGTGTCTGGAACTGTGAATCTCGTCAAGGTGGAAGGAATCATGAAGAAAGGATATAAGCAAAACTGGGTCTGAGTCGTCAGTTTGTCTTCCAACACAACAACCCAAAACATACGTCACTCCTGGTGAAGAACTACCTCCAGAAGACCAAAGTGAACGTTATTGACTGGCCTGCACAAAATCCTGACTTAAATTCCATTGAAAATCTTTGGGGTGAACTGACGAAGACGAAGGTCTATGTCAGAAAGCCATCAAATACGGAGGAGCTTGAGAGATTTGCCAAAGAAGAATGGACTGGGATTCTTCAGGAGACGAGTCAGAGACTTGTTGAAAACTACAACAAACCACTGCAGGCTGTTATCCAGCAAAAAGGAGACACAATTGACTATTAGCACTGGGGGCTAATCATTTTGACCATGGTAGTTTTTGGTTTTTGTGCAATAATTTCATTTCTGTGTGGAAATGCAAGTAGTGGAAACATCCAAAATAAAACTAGGATATTTGAAAATGCTTTGCTCTGTTTAACAGCATGTGGGAGATACTTATAAAACAATGAAATTTTCATCCCCTACTTTTATGTTTAACAGCCCATGCACCCCATATAGGATATCGGTCAAAAGGTCCAATATCATACATCCCTAAGTAGTTTTAATTCATGAAAACAGCATGAAGGCCAACTTAAAGAAGAGAGATTATTTGCTCACAGTGTGAGCTCTCCACTCAAAGACAAAAAAATTGGAATACATTCAAGGCGGACTGGTGTCAGTTAGGCAGAGTGGTCGGGTTGAGTGAGAGGTTGAAATCTTTGGAGAGTATGAGTCAGTATGCTAACAGTGCTAAACATCTGTAGACCAAAAGTAGTGTGGCATATAAAGTAGGGGTCAGGTCAATACTGATCGAGTGACATCGTGCCCTACAATGCTCTGTCAGGGGTAAAAAAGGGAAAAACTTAATGTAGCATGAATTTAAATCTATGTGCTTATAACGCTCTATCTTTATATTCGTGGCTGTGAATGACCTAATTAGTGTGTGCAGGCTGTGACCACCACAGAAGGTTTAAGCCATCACATTAGACAGGTCTGGAGCTGCCGCATTAGCCCGGAGTGACACTGTGGCTTTACTGCAGGTCTGTTGCTTTTAGAGCAGATGGCCCATAATTGTACACATTATACCACTTTACCTTTTCTGACACCAGCACTCGCTCTTACTGCTGACGTCGGAAACACTATAATGACTGTAAGCAGATGTCCTTCCTGAAGTGAGTCAGGGTTTAAAAAGACAGGCTATGCTAGCTGACCTCCCTATGGTCATGGGCCAAACACATATGCTATTGAGCCCATAAAGGTCAAGACTCCCATAGATTGAGACAAACAGTGCTACTGCCTGCTGCAGAAGCCAGCACTACCATGGTCAAATCACAATTGCTCTCTCTCGCTCTCTCCTCACTCTCTCTCGCTCTCTCTCTCTCCTGCAAATGCTAATAGCAGCCCTGCAGCTGAGCAGCCACAGGGGAACCAAAATAACGTACTGCTTAGTTACTGTTAGCGACTGTTTTGCTCATCCAGCCACGCTTCGTTCTGTAGTTAGACCTGACAGACCTAATTAGCTGCTAGCATTAGCCATTACCCTGCCTTAGCTACTGCTTGATGTCTCCTGGCCTCTGTAGATCTGTCACCACTCGGCCTGTGCGTAGTGTGGCAGGTCAGCAAAGTGCTGGAACAGCAGTTGGCCTGAGAACAGAGGAGTGGATGGTGAAGGAGAGAGAGAGGAAAGTGGTGGTGGAAGCAGATCGATGTGGCTTGTATTCATTAACCCTCGCTCACGGCTCCTTTCCCTCCCCAATCACAAGCCCGCCATTTTAGGACGGCAGGAGGTGATTTATTAGCTGTCCTGGCTCAGTCAGCACCATCGACCCAAACTCTGAGGAGAGTTGACTCATACCAGGATATACCCATTCCCTCACTGTGGGCTGATCTGATACCAACTCAAAAAAGAACCACACCAGAGTGAGTGGAATCACCAACACAGACAGTATTTACTTTGGGTTTTGTCAGCTTTGTCTGAGGGGAGGAGGAGGAGGAGGGGAAGGAGGAGGAGGAAGTGGCTCTATGCCATTAGTGTTGAGTGTAATAATGTTTAAATACAAAAATCCATCCTGGTGTTTGGAGTTTGGTTCTATGCTAAAGTGACCCTGTTGTCTAAGGTCATACACACAACCCAATACTGACTTAATGTGTGGGTCGTGACTGGGACTGAACATTTGCAGTGTTAAAACTCATACAATATCATACATTTCAGGTAGTAGATTTAGCCTCAACTTTTCAACTTCCATTAGAATTTACAACCCTAATTCCAAGTTTGCAGGATCATTTCCAGGCTGCACTTTTTCTACATGCAGACGTCCTTGGGCAAGACCCACATTATGGCTGTGCTGACACCGTGTGAATGGATGTGATATGTGAGTGTGAATGGCAATACTGTAGCTTTGGGTGGTCATCAAGGCTTGAAACACACTAAATGTGTTGCTACACCTTTGTATATCCATTCATGGGTTATGCAAGAAACATCATATATTTTACAAAGTTTTTAACTTTGCATTAGAATTTAGTTTATTGTACCATATAATAATGCTCCAATATATAGAAGAGAAGCTTGACTTAAAATAATTGTATCCCAAATCAAAAATGCAGAAAAATCACTTAAATAATACCGTTTTTTTCTCCACATTATTCAGTGCTACTTATCATTCCTTTAGACCTCACATGTCAGCCATGATGCTGAGCATCTGTATAATTTGGGTTCTTCAGCCCAGTGAGGCAGACACTTTCAGCACATGCATAATGTGCAGTTTGCACATGTACCAGGGTTTTTCAAAATAAAAAAAAAGTGACATTTTTCTGCGACTGCACTTTTTTTGCAATTTTGTCAGTAGATAGTACTGGAGTGGAGAGAGAAAGGATTTGAGAAGTGCAGTGTTGACTGTAAAGTAAATGCTCTTAAGAGAGTTTGTTTTTGAATTTAAGCAGGCCAACCTATTGCTCCAAATAGCAACATGCGTATTTTTGCATGGGGAATACATTTTTTTTAAATAAATATGCTGTGTTCACTGCTATATGTGCCTCTGGTTTCAGTATACGTTCTTATTCCAGTGAGGTCACATACACAAAACAAGATAAAAATAAAAATCGGTCCAGAAACATGCTGTATTGCCTTGACTATAGTCTGTCCCTTTGACATATCAAAGTTAATAAACATGAACATGTCCATTTCTACCATTTCTCTTTTCCTCTTATAGGGCCAGCGTGTAATATTTAGAAGACTCAATTAGCAAAAAAGCATTTTTTAGTGTATATTTTCTTGCAATACTCATTAGGATTTTGCGAGCCTTATATTAAGCCTTTTATATGTCATTTTGGCAACGGTCTTGCTTTACGGAGGCTGCCATCTTGCACCACTGTGTCTTCACAGCAGCCTGAAATGACTACCTGACCAGTGTATTTTGAAACAAAAGCTTTAATGCAAACAAAGAACACAATTTTTGCTTGGGAAAGGTAGGGGTTTGAGGAGGAGTTTCTCATTTGTTACAATCTACGGTCACATCATTATATGTCATTCTTGTACACTAGATATGTATATTCTTATTGTTTTAGTCAACTGCTTGATAACAAATATTCAATTTACTGCAGATAATCTTTTCATGATGGCTTTTTTACAAGCATTTTGAAAAAAAAATGTCTTCTTCTTATGTCTTATGTCTCTTATGTCTTGTCTTCTTCTGACCCAGTATTTCCTGTCATAATGCAAAAATATTGCCCTATACATATCCTACGAGTATCAGAGCACATAACTTTGACAAAATTAATACCCACCAAATTTCACTATATCAGGACAGAGACAAAAATGCTACAGCCTTAGGTTCATTAGGTGTTGCCTCACCTTAGAATATGCATTTGTGATTTGAGCAAGAATTGTATTCTGTGTTGTCACCATGACCTTGACCTTTGACCAACAGGTATTTAGATCATTCTCAAGTTCAAGCAAACATAAAAATGAACCTAAATAATTAAGCATCCCCTCAAGCCACTGTGGGCTTTTCCTCTGGTGAGTTTATAAGATTTCAGTTCAGCACCAGGAGCTGTCCACATTGTGATCAGGCTGTGGAGTGAGACACTTTAAATAAATCTCTCTTCATGGAACTGACTGATAATTAGACTGTTATTAAGGTGAGCCATTCTTCTCTACAGGCCTAATACTGCTGAACAAATTTTACATTTCAAAGAGACATTGACTATATTTAGTTTATTTAGTTTAAGACAGGTTTTAAAAATAGAAAATGTATGCTTTAAATGTGAATTATATATCATACATTACATGCGGACATGACAGATGAGTGTGCACACTGAATTTTCTTTTCTCCTGCTCTCACTTTGATGTTGATACAGTTTTTCTTTCTACATGCTTTTTTTTAACACAATCCGTCCACATTCCCAATGTATATATATCCAGCAATTTCTTACAAATGGAATCCAGAGAAAGCAGAAAATGAAAAACCAAGGTTGCTTGGTTATGTTTTACATAAACCCAATCATTAGTACATTTTCAGCTTAAATCATCAACGAAATTGTCAAAAAGTAGGATATAAGTAGGCCATGGCTAATCAGAGGATTGGGGACAGCAGTGCAGATTGTGCTCCACGCCCAGCCATGCAGCCAGCCTCTTAAACAGGGTGAAAACTGGTGCTGTGGGGTAAAAGGAAGTTAACCAAATAAAAGATGAAATGAAACAAATACTAAAACTTCCTTCAGCCAGGAGACAGAACATGACAGTTAGACTGATAGCCTGATTTTTATACTTTCCTTTTACTATTTTGAACTCTGGCTGTAATTTTGTTTTGTTTTGCTTTTGTGGTCTTCTTCACGTGTGCTTGACACTTGCAAGGGTACCAATGGCTTAAAAATAATCACTCATCCATATATGTATGTGAATCACAATGAAAATCTAATCATTTCATCCTTTTGCCATATCCAGAAAATTGAATTATGCTGTCCACAATCACACAGACAGACACACAATTGCTGGGCAAAAACAAAACCTCCTTGGATGAAAGAATTATATTTACCAAAAAGAGATGAAAAGAGTTGAGAGTTGAAAAGCTGACATCAAGGGTGACGGCCAGAGGGAGAAGCTGAAAGAACAAAACACCTCTACTAGTTACAACAGTTACAGTAATGATTATTTTGCTGTTCCATATATGTTAAATGTATGTTAACACTGTGATCTCATGGTGACTAAAGTGAAACTATCCAGTTGTGTCAGTTTGATGACAAGAACTACATAAATTCACATTATTATTAAATCCGGAATGGCAAATAATTTCCTTCAATTAACTAATGATAAAACAGGTTATTATTTTTGAACCACCACAGATCCACAAGCACCCTTGCTAGCATTCTAGACTATCTCACCCCTTATGTCAAGTCCCATGCGAGAAATCTCTGTGTTATCTTGGACTCATAACTTTGTTATGACAAACAAATCAGCTCTGTTGTTAAAAATAGACATTACCAGTTAAGAATTATTGCCTAACAAATCTATTCTGTCATACCATGATTTGGAGAAAGCCATCTGTGCCTTTATCACATAACACCGTGGCCTTCCTCAGTCTCTACTCTCGTGCCTGTAGATGGTCCAGAATGCAGCAGCAAGGCTGCTGACTGGTACTGGGTGGGAAGAGCATATTTATCCAGTTCTTGCCTCTTTGCATTGGCTTCCTGTTCATTTTTGAGTAAAGTTCAAGGTTTTACTGATTGTTTTCAAGGCCCTAAATGGACAGGCCTCATCTTATATCACTGACTTCATTTAAACTAAATCTGGCAGATCTCTCAGTGCTTATACCTTCAACTAAAATGTGGGTAGTGCCTTTGCCGTTGCTGCTCCATAGTTATGGAACCCTTGGCCCCCTGACTTATAATGTGCTCCCTCCATTTCTGTTTTTAAGTAAAAACTCATAGCTCACCTTTTTACAAGTCAACTTTCCCAACCCCCTTAAACCTCCACCTGCTGTTATATATGCAATTTTCTTGCAAATATATGCAAACTTTTGTCTTATGGGTGGTGTTATTGTTTGTACATGCCTGTCTTGTCTCTAATGTTTTAACTTTGGTCAGTGAAACAATTTTAAATGTACTTTATAATTAAAAATTACTTTCTTATTTACATTATTAAAAGTAGTATGTTCTAAAGGATCATCAGTGACTGCTTTCAAAAACATTAAGCCAGATATACCGAATATATATATATATATATATTTTACATACAAATTGGTGGATCTGTTTCCATTGTTGATCTTCTTTTACACACACAGTCAGCTGACAGTTTGGCTTTATAAATCCATCATGCTGAAGTCACAACTTGTCTGACAAACAGCTCGTGATAGACACAATGCAGCTCAATGGATTTTATTGATTTCCCTCAAAACAGAACGCAGCAGCTGATTTTGCAAACAAAAGCCAGTTAATCGCTGGTCAGACACTGATCCTGCACTGGTCATATGAGAGACAATGTGTAATGTGATTCGCTCCATATTAAATTGAACTAAGTATGTACATTTTAGATGGGTGAATAGGATACCCAGAAGCCTTTGTAACATACAGATGTATATACAGTATGTATTAGCAGGTGCCCAGTTCTTAAGATTTTACGTTGTTGTGTCCATATCAATACACAATTGTTTCAGTGCATTCAATAAGCCTCATTGTTATTATAGGGGATATACTGTACATTCTGTAACACAGTCCCTTTTGTTTAAAAAAAAGTATGAGTAGTTTATGTTAGGGATGTGAGTACACTGATAACAGTGATTATGGTAGTAAACACTATTAATCAGAGCCGCATGTTTCAGGGGGAAATAAATATATAAAGCCACCTAGGAAATTAGCCTTCAACAGGTTGCAGTATTTATCTATTTTGGTTTTCACGTCTGGATGCTCAGACCCAGTTAATTATATTTGTGTATCCCATTAGTGCTGTGATTGATTCTGGGGGTAAAATGTAAACGTTTTTTTTTCCTTTGTTTTTTTTTTTTTTTTT
Source organism: Brachirus orientalis (assembly GCA_016785285.1). NCBI lineage: Eukaryota > Metazoa > Chordata > Actinopteri > Pleuronectiformes > Soleidae > Brachirus > Brachirus orientalis. The sequence continues at coordinate 1,859,468 of JAFBJR010000112.1, read as the reverse complement.
TTTTTTTTTAAATGTGCAATGAGTGCATTTCTGGACAGAGCTCTCATTGTTTGCTGACTGATGACCTTCATTACATCCTCATTTGTATGTGTGTTGAGTGTGTAGCCCTAGTTTTGGCACCAGGCTGAAGTGTGCCTTTTTTGAATTTGAGAATAAAAAAGAAAAAAAAAGGTAAGACGTGTAACTTTGCTTTACAGACCCCCTGCAAATCCCCACCCTCTGCCCAACCCACATTCCCTACACTCAAAATCAAACAGCAAATAAATCTTTTTTCTTCTTCCTTCAGCTTCTTCCTTTCAAGGTTGCCACAGCAGATCATCCACCTTCATCGAGCCCTAACCCTTGTCTCCTCAAATTAATAAAGAAATACAATTAATAAGTAAATAACTTAATTCCAATAAATTGTAAGTTGTAAAGCATCACTTTTGAGGAAAATAATTATTACAATTATAATAATAACTTAATAATAATAATAATAATTCTTTTTTTTAGCTAAAAAGGTTTAGCTAAAAAAAAGCTAAACCTTTGGATCAAGAAAAGTATGTTTTGGATTGATGTTTTTGAAATTGTATTGAATAACTGCAATGTATTGGTATTTATTTATTTGTTTGTTTTGGAGCTCCTTTTCCATTTCTCATCAAAAAAATCTTAGCTAGTCTTCCTAGTTTATGATTTATTAACTCTGTTAATTTCCCGGATTCTACTTGACAGGCAGGCCACAGTTTGTCCGTCTGGGCAGTGTCCTGTCTGATGTGGTGGTCAGTAATACAGGAGCTCCACAGGGAACTGTACTTTCACCCTTCCTCTTCACCTTATACACCACTGACTTCCAGTACAACTCTGAGTCATGTCACCTACAGAAGTTCTCTGATGACTCAGCTGTTGTTGGGTGTATAAGAGAGGGAGATGAGGGTGAGTACAGGACGCTGGTGGACAGATTTGTAGAGTGGTCCGAACAGAATCACCTGAGGCTGAATGTCAGCAAGACCAGGGAGATGGTGATCAACTTCATGAGGAAGAAGATGCCTTCACAGCCGATAAGGATCAAGGGGGAGATGGTGGAGGAGGTGGAGGACTACAAATACCTGGGAGTGATGATCGACAAGAGACTGGACTGGAAATCTAACACCGAGGCTGTGTACAAGAAGGGGATGAGCAGA